>JACJUY010001248.1:125531-154717 GCA_014220935.1 Platorchestia sp. MABIK
GGCCTTCTTCCTTCCTCTCTTTGGATCTCATTTGTTGAGGATAGGGAGGCTTAAACTAACTAATAATCTAAAAATCTAATCTGTTTACACAACATGTTTGATAGCAACACAAACAATTCTTTAATGCTTATCACAACCTAAATTTTTCATCCCATAACTACTTCCATTCATGCCGCGAAATCAACGGAAATTCATTCTTGGGTGCTTGCAGGATCGTCGACGATGGTATCGCCCTCAGTGATATTCTACAACGACCTGCACTCGAGCCACCGAGAGCTGGTGTACACCCTCGCAGCAGCTCCCGCGCACGGCTCTCTCATGCTGGCGCACGCCGGCCAGCCGCCTAGAGCACTAAACGCCACCCACAAGTTCACGCAGCAGGACATCATGGAGGGAAAATTGATTTTCTCCGCTGACGTCGACATCGGACCCAGTCAAGTGCTTGATGTCGTCATCTTCAACGTCACTGATCCCAGTAACAATGTGCTGAAGGATCAGGTGTGTTTTTGCGGGGAAATTACTTATAATGTGGTTATGAGTTTACATCAACGATAAGTTGTTGAGCGACTTCTTCTGTCCTATTAACCTATTGTTTCTGATTATTTATCAAAAAATCCGATGAACTTTGTGAATCTCTTTCTACATTGATAAACTGATGTTGTTAATTTAAGGAATATTTCAGTATCATTATTGTCTCTCTGCAGCTCTCCATGTTCTCCTGAAAAAAACTTGCTTCACTGGTATTTTAAGTATAGGGGTTGTTTTTCCATTTGTAAAATTGATATTTATTCTGATTGCTTTTTATCTCACCTTTAATAGAGGGAACACAATAAATCTGCGAATATGTAGCCATTTAAAATCCCATTGAACTTTTTTGTGGATCCTTACTCAACACTCTGTTGTTTTTCAGAGGCTCAACATTACCGTTCTACCAGTGGACAACCAGCCCCCAGAACTAACACTAAGCAGCATCGGGGAGCTGTCTGCTCCAGAAGGAGGAGTTGTCGTTCTGCCTCCGAGCATTTTGGGGGTCACGGACGCTGACACTCCTTCCTCCCGCCTGCGTGTGATGCTGGTCGTGCCTCCTGTCTACGGCTTCATCACCTACGATAAGTTGGGTACGTAGATCATGGCCCTTTAGCCTCTAGAAATGGTGAAGGCGAAACTGCTTGAAGTGAGAGTTCCTTATTTATTTGTTCGTTATTTTATAATCTATCCTCTTATTATTTTACCAAATAGATGCACAACAACCGAGAAATCTCTAAATTTACCTGCATTTACTTGACGCTTGCTGATACAGAACTGCAGAGCTTCTGTCAATCGCTTCTTGTTCAAGTTTGGCATAACATGAACTTTCACACGGTCCAAATGCACTTTTGATTGAGTACTTCAATCTTCTTTAATTATATTCATCCTTTTATCTACTCTTTACAACAGTGCCTTAGTGATAAAGAGCGCACGCTTTTCTCGTGAAGAATCACCGGTTATATTTCCAGAAATGCAAGCCTTGGGATTGTACGCGGTGGTAAAAAGGAGATCTTAGCACCACAATTCCACACTCGACCCAGATTTTAAAAATTGGTACTGGCTCGACGGAGGGTGACCTTCGTCGAGCCGACCTCCGACGGTTTCGCGGTGTTAGTTATAAGGCATTTGAAAAAACAACACACAAAAGATGTGAATTTATCTTCATTGGAATAAAACATCCTTTATAATGGAGTGACGCAGAAGCGGAGAGCCAAAACTACCACCTCAGAACGAACTATTCATTGGAAAGTAAATCTACCCAAGAAACAAAACTCAAAGTTTAAGTTGTGAATTGTTCTATCTACATCTCAATTGTGTCATGAGCAGGAGGCCCAGAGAGCGGAGTGTCACAGTTCCCTCTGTCGGCGCTGCACGAAAGCAGTCTGTACTACAGGCAGTCGCAGCATCTGTACCAGGAGCCTCGTAGGGATGCCATCATATTCTTTGTTACGGACGGGCAGCGCAACACTCAGAGCTTCCGCATGAACATTTCTATAACAGTGAGTGGTTAGCTCTCGGTGAAAAGGGATTCTGATCTCTTAGAGCTTTTAAGATTAAAATGAATGCCTTGTGGTCATTGATTGTTTATCTGTAAGTTTGATTTTCATATCATGCATTTAATTCCGCGTAGTAAAATAAGGTTCAATGTTTTCTAAGCTTTCAATTCTCGTAACATTTCAAATTCTAAAATCGGTAAATTTAGAAGAATTATTACCATTGTTGAATAATTGGATATAGGAATTTATTTAAAATCTAAAATTGCCTCACTTCTTCAATTTATGGCATTTTCGAATTATTTTAACCCAGGAATTACATCTTTATTAAATTGATGAACTTCTGGAATGATTTCAGTGTATAATTATTCAACATCTTTAGAGTAACTCCATGAATAACTTCCGTTTCGGAACTGTCAAACTTCTTGAATAATCTCAGTACTGAAAATATCGTACGTCTTGACTGACTTGCTATTTAGAACTATTGAACTTTCCCACTTGCTTTCTTCCTAGCTCTTAAAAACTCCTTGAAAAACTTCAATTTGGGACCGCTGAACTTCTCGCGCAACTGCCGCTCTCTCACTTTCTGAATACTGAACTTGTGACAGCCAAGCGATGACGAGAGGCCGCTGCTGGAGCTGCAGAGCGTGACGGTGAGCCGGGGCAAGACAGCCGTGCTGAGGGACACCAGCATCACGGCCTCGGATGATGACACTCCTCAGCACAGCCTCAGCATCACGGTGTCCAGGCTGCCTCAGCACGGTGAGTGTGCTGAGTTTAGCCGCCACTTCATGAATTTCATTGTCTTTCTATTGTTTTGTCCAAATCTTGTCCTGTTTCTCATAATCGTTTAAAATGAAATCTGAGCGAGTTGGTCTAAACAGTTCAATACCCTTTGTAGCCGCTCTGTTTGTGTTGTTTATTGCAGTTTATTTGCTCGATAGCTGCCCTATTTTGCAAGTCTTGGCCGTCACAGATCGTCTTTACTTCGTGACTTGATTTGTGATGAATAAATGCAAAACTCTTCCACATTTTGGTGTAGGCCAAATAATGTGTTGTATTAGAGAAGTACACTACCTTTTTAAAAAAATCTTCACAGATCTGTTATTATCGCGATCTAGCTGATAGCCTCGCGAATGCGTCGTATCTAAACGTGTGAACCTTGTTTTTGCGTATAAGCTTAGGAGTTGCCAAGCAGAATCACGAACTTCATTTAATTTTCTACTGTCGGCAATGTGCGCACTCATGACCACTGGTTCGTCAATAGTCTCGACATGAATTTTATCCGTCATGTCACGCAAGCATATCTTTATACGAACCACCTCAGAAGTGTGATGTATTGTTTAGCTAAAAATAGGTAAGGTAAATATACTTTTTTGCATTCATTTTACTGAGTGCATTTTTTTAGAGAGCGTAATCAGGTACGTAAACTTGAAATGAATCATGAGAATATTTTGAGAATTTTCAGCTGAAAAAATTTGTTTTTGACTGTTATTACTATTACTATTTAGTTATTGAACTTATTCATCATCCAGTATCAAAGAACTTGCTCTAAATGAGGATCCTTGACAATCGCTACGATTTAACTGGAGAAAGAACCAATTCGTAACCTGGACATCATCATTACCAGAGATGGAGTACAATAATTTGAGTGATTATGGACTTACTCGTCACAACAGGCGTACTGTACCTAAACCAAGACCCGTCAGGCGGCGTGAAAGATAGCGTTGCTCTACAGACCGGTGAGCTCATCACTCTAGAAGATGTGTCCATCGGCCGACTACTGTACGAGCATGACGGTTCCGCCACAGAGCGGGACTCGATTGAATTGAAGGTTTGATTAGAGTTTCATACGTCTTTTGTTGTGACTGCACTTTAAATTTATGCTCAAATTAGCTGCCTTAAAACTAGCAACCGAATATTGCGATATCTTTGTACCAACTTTGACATGTAGCCTGTAGCAATAAAACTATGACTACAATAACTTGATTTTTAAAATTATTTTGAAACGAATGCAGTGTCATTTCAGACGTGAGTGAAGTAATTTGAAATAACAACTGACTCAAATATCTTTATTTCCTTTTAGTAGTTTTGATAATTACTCTGTAGCACAATGACTTGATTTTGAAAGTTATTTTGATATGATTGTATTTTATTTATTGTTAAAATAACCGTATTTAAAATAGTTAGAACTCAAATGTTGCAATGACCTTATGACGGTTTCGATGAGCACAACATAACGACAACGTTGTGCAGGTAAGCGACGGCGTGCAAGAGTCGGGAGGGGAACTCGAGCTCCTGATTCTGGATGAGACTGAGCTAGAATCATCTGAAGGTGTGTCTCCTAAAGTTCTAGTCCCTCGTCTGTTGCGGAAGCAGACCCTGTCTGTTACAGAAGGCCATTCGTCCGTGATTTCTGGTCAACAGCTTTTGGCAGTTGTAGACGGGCTGCCATCGGACGCCGTCGAGTTCGTCATCAGCGAAGCCCCGCTCAGAGGAGCCCTTGAGAAATATTTCCCCGACTCTCAGGGATGGAGGCCTCTCAGATCAGGGGATGAGTTCCTGCAGAAACATCTCGATGATAGTCTCATCAGGTGAGCAACTTCTTCCTGCTGCAAATTTGCTCAAAGGCTTGTCAAATAAAGAAAAGTAGTTCACAAATGCTTTTAATGAAGAAATGGGGTAGGAAACGATGACTTACCATAGTTTTATTCTGTTATAAATTTGTGTAGCGATTTTTCAGATAATATTATGCCAATAAAGGTCGTGGTAAAAATAAAAAAACACTTTTAAACATAGTTGCAGTGACGTGTAGAACTCGTACAACGAAAGATAAAATTTGGTTTTGCGCAGTAAGTAATTTCATTATTATTTCACAAACATATTCAACTGGAGTATATTGTTTGTAACTATTCAACCATTTTCATCAATACTAGCCAATAGCAAGTACACTTTCAGTGTCATAAAACACGGTCAGCTTTAACTATACCTTTGTTCCATTTTAAATCAGAAACTACTCGTAATAATTGACCAATTTTGCAAATTTTAATTTGGTTGCTCTGTTGAAAATTAGTATTCATATACAGTATGTTGACGTCGATTTCTTAGTGAAATCATGAAGTGACCTATATTTTCTCTTTCGCGTGATGTTAGGGTTAAATAAATCAATGCGCTCATCGTAACCCTAAAATCAATAGATCCTACTGGTATTTGTACTGTCAATGCAAAATTCGTGGTTTAAATTTCAAATGCAATTTAACGGCTGACATGTAAAATTTCATCCCTGCTATTTCTATTTTAAAGCGTTTCCTGACTACAACCCTAGTTCATTTTGGTCTCAGGTACAAACACAACGCCAGGGGCGGCGTAGCCCCCGACGAGTTCCTCTTGGACATCCACGTGGTGGCCGGGGACGACGCCGTGCGGGTTGAGAGTTTGTTGCAGCAGAGAATTAAAGTCCAGATCTTGCCTGATGATGCTCTGCCCCAGCCTGTCTCATTTGAGAGCCTGCTGGTTGAAGAAAACTCAAGAACCCCCATCACTCGAAGCAGCTTAGAATGGCAGAAAGAAGGCTCACCACAAACTAACGTTGTCTATAAGGTCAGTGGTAGATCTCTACTGTATCTTATTTTAGCATATTCTCTATTGATACTTTGATTGTGATGTTTTATGGTAACATCTACTTTTACGATGATTCGGGTGGCAACAACACGAATATAATGGAATCGTAAAATATTACTGGGCGTTCATTTTATGCTTTCCCCGCACCGCAATCGAAAACAATATCGTGAGCAGTGTTCATTTGCCGTAATTTGCTTCGTATTTTTTTAAATCGAATGAAATTTTCTATTTCATTTGCGTCAAAGCTTAGCATGAATTTTTTTTACCAGCTGCTTAAGGGACCAAGTAAAGGCTCTCTCATACTGCTGGGAGAAGCCAACACTGCCGCCAGCTCATGGACTCAACGCGACATCAACGCAGGCCGTCTTGTGTTCATCCAGAACAGCTCAATTGAAGCACGTGAAGACTTCATCACCTTCACCGTCACTGATGGGTGAGATCAATGTTACTATTCTAAGTAAGCTCACGTGTACACTTCGTAGGAAATGCAACGAAAATTTTTGAACATTTTTTGATGATTTTTTAACGTGTTAAAATGTCACAAAATGCAACAAAGAAACTTCAACTTTCGAATTCTGTAGATAACCATAGATATTTGTACACAAATTACATCGGATATATCAAATTTTCAGACTGAATATAGATTGCAAACCATTAGAAATGTTTGTGGTTTCGATGAGCAGGAAGCATGAGACTGAGAGCCAAGTCCTCCCAATCTTAATCTCGCCCGTGGACGACCAAGATCCGAATGTTACTGTTCGAACACCTGTACGAGTTGCTCAGGGAGAATCGGCAGTTATAAACCCAGATCATTTGGAGGCTACCGATTTGGACACCCCTGACGATAAAATCGTCTTCCGTGTGATGACTCCTCCTGTTCATGGACACCTCAAGATTCGCAACGGCAATCCTGAGCAGTGGAACCGAGTCACGGTTAGGATTATCGAGTCTAGACCAAAACTTTTCTACTTTCCAATAGAGAACCATTTACGAATACAGAAAAATAAAATTTTTTTTATTCCAATTCTTATTGTCTATTCATCTTTCGGCTCATTAATCTAAATTTAGTTTTTTGTTTATACGTTTCGCGATGCTTGTCAAAGAACTGTAGAAACTTCTAATCCGAATAACCTGATGAATCTCTGAAATTGGTTAGGTATCCATGTTGCTTCATTTTTTATTTAAATTTTCGTCTTAATCACGTATACATGCCTTGCGCACAGGAGTTCACGATGGACGATGTAAGGGACGGCAGATTGAGCTACTTCCACGACGACTCGTACTCGTCTTCTGACCACTTCGAAGTGTCAGTGAGTGACACCCGAGGTCGAGCCGATGGGCCCATCCCGGATTCTGCCGTGGCTTCGGTGCGCGTGGATGTGCGACGTCGGGAAATCATCGCCGCGCCTCCGCCGCCTCCATCGGAAGCCGATACGACGCTCGTCAACCGCGGCCTCGCCTACCTCGAACGCAGATCGGACGGACAGGTACACAAAATGACACTGTTATGCCCCTTCCGGCGCTCGGTTCGTCTCTTCTACTTCTTGCTTATGCTGCATGCTCACGTCTTCCAACTCGACGACTTTTTCCTGCTGTTTGAGCACTCGTACTCGGATTTGTCTTGAATTAAAATTGAAGGACAGTGATGTTTCTGCTTGAAAGATGTTGGGTTCTTCTCTCTTGACAGTCACTTAATGCCTGAAATTTCATGCATGATTTCTGAAGAAGTTAAACGGGTTCACTGTAAATATACATCTGTTTTTATGTGTTTAATTTGATACGTCTAAATACTTTTTCTCTGTGATCATTCCTCGATTTGACATCTCTTGTAAATAGTAGTATTCAGTTTCTGAATTTTCATGGAGTGGTGCCTAGTGCAATGGCTTAAGTTACTTTTTGACCTCATAAAAGCATTTACCTTGTCACTGAATATTGTGTCTAATAAAAGATTAGTCGTTTTTTTACTTAGCGGCATGTAGCAACACTTTACTTTACATAGCGGCATGTAGCAACACTAAACCTGTATCAATGTGTTGACACAGGACTCAACCTGTGTGAGAGTCGAGAATCGTCAATTTCATGTAAATTTATTCGTGAAGATTTGAATCAGCAAAACTATTGTGGAACCATAATTTTTCATGTTTAGTCAAATGGAGTATTTTCAATACCACTTAATGGAATTTTCCCAAATAACTTTGCACCTCAGTTTGATTTCTTTCCGTAACCTATGAAGTCTTGAAGTCTCGTCTCCGTCCTTCGAAACTGTTGGGAATTTTTGATATTGTATTGTGAAAGATTGTTGCTCTCGCTACTCACGTATGCCAAAAAAAGTTTGATCTCTGTCAGATACTCATTGTGGTCCTGAAGCATTTATGAGTTCGTGAACATTTGACCCACTCCTTTTCATTTCAAGTTGTAGCTTTTATAGCTTTGTATCGTATTGTAACTAAGGAAGAAACAGGCGGCAACAATAAATATTGTAAATACATAGCGGGGGAGAAAGCGTCCACTGCCTCTTGGTACTGGTAAAACAAATACTGGAAATAATTTTACGCTTTAACAAGTATTATGTTCGGTAGAGTTGATTTTAGAGTTGATGAAAAATTAAATGGTTGATGTTATGAGGTAATCCTTCTTGAATTAGGTCTTCATTTATTTATAAATAAATATTTATTTATTTTCAATTCTGTTAAACATAGGCTTAATTCACAATACTTGTGATACAAACGTTCTTGCAAAAAACTGACCAAGATTTACATAGTCTTGTTTGACTTTATGACTGATCGCAAAGTAGACCAACTTACTGCTGAACATGAAACTTCATATATTTTATGAGCTTCATATATTTCTTAAATTATTTGGAGGTTGCGCACATTTTTTCTAAGTATTCTTGTAGCGCAACAACAGATCGAGGTCGTTATGGCAGTTGTATTGGTTAGCTTCGGTGATTCATAGCGCATTCGCATATCTTACTCAAGGCACAAGCATGGAGGCAATTGTTGATCGTCACAAATTAGCGAGGAAGAGTAATCAGTTTTTTTGGAGCGGCCTATAATTTACGGCGCAAAAATAGGAGTGGTTTCTTGGTATACGCCTGGGAATAACCTGCATTTTACTTTTAGCTTGCATTTTGGAATCAGATCTCATGTAGCATGCATTATTAGCTTCTTTTTTCAGCTTCTGCTCTTTTCATCTTTCAACTAGACGCTGTGGGTATCGTTTTCTGATCTATGGTCTAAAATGGGATTAGTTGAGTTGTCTACTGTTATGCACTACAGCATTTAAAAAATTTACTTTCTGAGTATTTCTCTGTTGATCTTGTAAAGTTTACTCTTTTTATGCATGATAATAAGTTGTAGAAGTTAGAACATATACTATTGCATTTTTGCAGCCTCTTGAGACCTAGGAAAGGCATGTGGAGAGCATTTCTAATTATTTGTAGTCAATAATATTATGTAGAATATGTTTTTCGTTTAATCCGTTGCTTGCATTCAATGCTGCTGGAATGTAAACTTTTTATCTATGTTTTCTTTTTAAATAAACCTGTTTTTTCTTTCCTCATCTTTCATTTTCGAACCTATGTAATCGTCGGATATATTGAGCAAAATATTCGTTTCTGAGTTCTGTCTAAATCTCGCAGTCCAGCATCATCGAGTAACTAACTCAGTTTGGAACTTTTTCTCCCTAACATTTTTTCGCACTAATTTTGTATCAATACACAAAGAGGTACCAAAAATTTTAATGCTATTTCTTATCGCTGTTTGCGGTTTTCCAGTCATTACTTGTTAATTTAACAATAAACATGCTTTCAATATTGCCCAAAACACTTTTTTAAATTAATAAAAACATTGTACATAGTTGGTGTGTTCGCCAAGATTACTCATTATTCATATTAATTTAAGTAAAATATTTGAATTCGTACTTAATGGAATTTAATATTGTTCAGAGTCATGAATTATCTGTGAAATCCACTGACCTAGATTGTTGTTGGAAAAAATTTCTAAAACAATAAATTGCACAGAAATTTCTCACAACATACGAAAGCAACAATTAATTACAATAGAAATAAATTTTGAAATGAACTTTTGATCAATTGCATAACTCGACAGTGTAATAAAAAGATTACATCTTTATGTAATCTGACGGTAGAGTCGATGGTATCGATAAATAAGTGAGCACAAAAATAATTATTTTGTTTTGAGTCACTGACACTTAGCCAATAAATGATGATTTCACACCACGGATGGAATTTGAGAGAAATATTCAAGCTATACGTCTGGAATGAAAATAATTTTTTTTGCAATTAACCCACCAGTTTATATAGTTCAACTCCATTTTCGAGCACGATGGTTTTTCAGCTGTGAAGGATTTATTCTGATCTCGAGGTCCTGACTTTTTTGAGGGAGAAGTGTTCTCAGATGTTTAGTGCTGTAAATTGGACTCCTGCAGATGTATTTAAGATAGACTGCAGGAACTCAATTTTGATTGAATGGTATCGTTGGCATTTCTTTTTAATCATTCAGGACTGACTTTTCGCTCCAACTTTTATGATGGTTATACTCAAATAAATGAGCATATTTCTAAGAGTGGAGTAAAATCTGAACGGACTATTTTAGGAATGGGACTGATATACTATCTTATTTACTTCTTTTCATTCTAAAAATAGCTGTTCGAACAGAACGGGCTCACACCCCTGATAGCGTGCGTCTAAGGTCGAACTATGCGGGTTCGACATGCTGAACATTTTCGATGAGAGTTTCAGCAGATATTCTGCTTTGAGCATTTCTTAGGCCCCAAAAATTTTCTTACGAAATTTTGCAATCGAACAAAAATGCAGTGTACGATCAGCCATGAGGGATCAGCCATTGTGATAACGCATCTCTCTTAGGGGGAAGATGAGAGGTCCTAAGCTGAAGGTAGGCCTTCTTTCTGTTGATATAGGTTTGCGTCTTGTTATGGACCGTATTTTATCGGTTCACTGGTGTCTTTTTAACATTCATTCCTTTCATGCTCCGTTGCACTTTAATTTTGTTCTATAAGCTTTTTTTTCTATCTTGCTGTTCCTAAGCGCAGGGTGAGAGGACGCACCTAATGCATAGATTTTCCGTTCCCTTAATTCCGTACTAAATTGTACTTTCCTCCTTCCTCTCTTGGGAACACCTTCGTCGAGGTTAGGGAGGTTTAAACTAACTTGTTATCAAATCTAATTTACAATCAAACGGTGACGAATCAAATTTATTTCGAAAATTATTTTTTCATGTGTTTGTACACATGTTATCGTAAACCACGATTTAACCTTGTAGAAAAATGACTTTCAACAAGGAACCGGTGTTGAATTGTCATGAAAACACTCCAGTTAAAAACTCGTTTTAGCGTTGTTCCTAAGATGTGATCAGGAAGCATCAGGACTGCCTTGTTCGCATTCAAGTTATAGATAAAACGTGCGTCAAAAGATTTTCGAATTCAAATTGTACAATTCCTGGGATGGAGATGACTTTTTTTAACGTGAGATATATTTCAGCGCAGCCCTGGCGCTTGTAGGGAACGCCAATAATTGGAACTATTAGGCTAGAAGAATTCACGTAAAAAAAGCATTAGGTTTCGGGTTATTAAACCATTACTTGTAAATTATTATGCAGAATAGATTTTGTTGTCAAACTGAGGTATCTAGATGAATTAATGCTTCTATATCACAATTGAAAAGTTTTTTCAAATTGAAAAATTAGCAAGTGCTGATGTGAATGCTTTAAAAGACTGAATCATATGGGGATAGTATTCTCCCTCGTTTTAATCTTACGTTCGTGTTTTTCTTCGCACCAGAAGCATTATTGAAGTCATTGTTCAGAAGTACCTTATTTTTTACGATAAATATTTGCACCTAAAACTTTGAGTCATTGTTCAGAAGAAGTATTTAATTTTTTTTAAATGCAGATTTTCCATGCAAAGAAAATGTTTTAGACTTTGTTATGTTATGTTGCAAGAACAATTAATGACATTCGTTATTAGCTACTGTTCGTCTTAAAAAGTTCTTTCCATTGACTGCTCTCTTGCAACAAGGAGATGTTTTATGTTCTTTTTTAAATTAGGTGAGTTTCATTACCCGATGACCAGGCGGCTCAAAATAAGCCTGTAAAAGAACTGCTATGGAATGCACTACTATTTGTAAAAAATGACCACATGCGAGTCATGCTATGTTATTTGTTGGGCAATCTTTTTTTATTCATTACCCTGTTAGCGCTGCGAAAAATCTACTTTTGAAGCTATCTGTTTTTCAAACGAATTGTTTTCAGGCTTCATTATTTATTGTGATCCAATTTCACAATTTGAATTCCCTCACCGCTGTCTTAGGGGAAAATAATCTACTTTTATTTGCATATCAAAGACCCTTGTTTTAGTACTTGAGGCTTCTTCGAATCAAGGTTAAATTTCTGCACTCTAACCGTACCCAACTTAACCCATCCTAGCGTATCCTAAATTGATTGATTAAAACTTTTATAACTCAAATTTGACTGCCGAAGGCCCCCTAGATCAGCCATGAGAATGTATGAATGAATATAGGGATGACTTTCACGCGCATAATTTTTTCCTCGCGTTTCATTTTTCTGAAATTTATGAGGAATATTGAAATCCCCGTAAATTAAGTCATCCGTATAAATACGTCTCGTATCAAAAATAATAAGGGCCTAAAAAAGGACTTCAAGTCCGGACCTCCTTCTAATGCTGAAATATGGGAAGAAAACAGACCTTACTACTGGTTGTGTGAATACATACAGGGTGTTTGAAAAAATGTACACCTCATTTTAAATGCTGATGAAATGGAAAATAGTGAATGGATTTTAACATACTTGGTCTCATTGGATGCAAAAATTAGTTTTCATCACCTCCTCAGCTGGAAACATTACAGTTATCTTTTAAAATACAAGATAATCTGTTCTGTAATTTCTAGAAAAATTAATCCAATCTCTTCAAGATGCACCTAACAAAGGAATGGCAAGTTTTTATCATGAATAGCTACATTAAAACACGAAGCTACTAACAAGCGTCTCGGTTATTTTCAGAAGCTTCTCCTGGCAGATCATTTCCAACTAAACTAACCAAGTAGCCCAATGTGCAAATTTAATAATGAAGGAACTGTGCTCAATTTGAACGAGGAAAAAGAACTGCAAGAATTCAAGAAAATATTAATTTGATTTCGACGATGAATCAAGATGATCTAAGATTTTCGTGCCGAGAAAATAATTTAAATATGTCCTGCGTAACCATCAGTCGAATCATTCAAGAAAATTTTAACTTTTATCCTTACAAAATCTAATTACAACAACACAACAACTAACTGAACAAGACTGTTTTGATCATGGTTTTCTGGGTTATTGCTTTTTTTAATACAAAAATTTTTCTTCATTTTGAAAACTTTTAAAAGAAAGTGATAGAGAATTAATTCCTGCATCCAATCAAGTATGTTAAAATTAGTTCACTATTTTCATTTTTATAGTATTTAAAATTGAGGGATACATGATTTTGAAACCTCTGTTTAAGCGATAAATGTCCTAAATTCCCCCTGTAGCAAAGATGACAGTACGAAGGAGGTACATGTTAGCTAGATCATCAATGCATCCAAAGCATCAAGGCAGACACGACTACACAATCCACGCACAAAGAACCACGACTGAGGTGTGTTGTGCAGGTGGCCGAGGCGCTAGGCCCGTCCCTGCTGGCCACGTCGCTGCCATCTGCCCACTTCACTGTGACCCGCGCCCCACGCTGGGGCCGCCTCCTCCTGCACGGTCGTCATGTCTCCAGCTTCTCGCAAGGTCTGTATGCGCACGAGGTTTTCTCTTCCTCTCTCAGCCTGCCTGTTCCTATACTTCCACGTTTCGTCTTTTTTTGCCTCGTTTTAACAATGATTTTAGAAATTTAAAATGCGAATTTTTTACTCGCTCGTTAGGCGATTTATTGGGTGTACTGAATTTCGGCTCTCAATCGCAAATCTGCTCACAGCGCTAAAATAGGCACACGATTCAATTCTTGAAATGTACTCGCGCTAGACCTACAATTCGAATGAAACGTCACCAGAGATAAAAGTGTTTGAAACGAAATCTTGTATTTTATTCTCAATAAAAAGATTTATATACATATGTTCTTCGAACCTTAAGTTGGTGATGCATTATCTCTATTTTTACCATGGTTTATTCGCACAGTAAAAGTGGCATTATTTTCTTCAGGACACTCTCACAATAAAAGACCATAGATCACGAAATTTCGCGATATCAAAGGCTAATATTTGTTTACAAAACTCAGACGAGCTTTTTTCTGTCAAATTCTCTGAGGAAAAATAATTACTTGTTCAGTAAAATCAATTTTGTTTTGCAGAAAATCTCAAACTCGGCAAGGTATTGTACGTGCTGAATAATACTACCAGAGCTCCTGTGAGTCGCGACAGTTTCGCCTTCACTGTGTCCGACGCTGACGAAGTCGTAAGGAAATCAGGCGACTTTGACATCAGATGGGCTTGGCTGAAGTTCAACCGAAGCAACGTGGCCGTGAGCCCCAACCAGCTCAGCCCCATTCGGGTGATAGTGAACAGACTCGGAGACCTCTCTCGCGAGTCGTCGGTCGAGTGCTCCTACTTTGACAGACGACGCCAGAGCTCGAGCACCGCCAAGTTTTCCTCTGGCCAGTCCTCAGCTGACTGTTTAATTGACGTGGAGTATCTCATGAATAATGAAAATGAAACTATTACAGTTACACTAGAGAATCCTCGAAGGGCTATTGTATCAGGGGAGACTGGAGCAAAGCTGACGATTGCACTGGAAACACTAAAACAGTCATTAGTAACGTTTACTTCTGCTGAACTTGATATAGCGGAAACAGATGATGTTATTTCTGTCGGCATCAAGAGAACAGGACATCTAGACACCACTACAACAGTTCTATGCCTCACAGAAGATGGAAGTGCCTTAGGTGGAAACTCCGTGTCTATGATGGGGTACGACTATGTTCGCAGGTCGCCACTTAATTCATCTTTGATTGTGTTTAACCCCGGAGAATCACTAAGTTATTGCGAGGTTAAAGTAACCGATGATCGAAAGCACGAGCCTCGAGAATCATTTCAGCTTATTCTTCGAGAACCATCCAAAGGTTCAATTTTAGGCGACCTCTCTTCCATTGCAGTTATGATTGATGGTCCCAACGACGTCAGCCAGTTGAAAATGAAGAACAGTATGTTGTTTTTCGATTCGAGGAATGACAACATTGATGTCTTAATTGAAAGATCAGGCGTAGACCTTGACTATGCATGTAATGCTCGGTGTGAACTCACCGACCCTTTCGGTGACACAGAAGAAACAGAAATCTCCGATACTATTATGAAACCCGGATCAGCAGCAGGAGCTTGCACTTTCGACTCTCATCATTTCAAGTCAGAAGGCACCCGAGAATACCAGGTCAGACTGGTGACATCCGACAGCTGCCAAGTGTCCAGCTCAGATTCAGTAACGAAAGTTATGACAATGGCTCGGAGAAATTCAGCGGTTATTCAGTTCGACGAAAACTTAGCCGTAGTCCACGAACCTCAAGGCCTGGTTGATATTGCTCTTGTGAGATCTGGTAATTTGAGTGATATCGCAAAAGTTAATTGTTTCACAAGACAAAGAACCGCACAGGCTGGAGAGGATTACGTCGATCGACCCAAGATTAGGAATTCAACTGTAACTTTTCTTGCTGGATCATCAAGAGCTATGTGTAGACTCCACATCATCGATGATGACAAGTACGAGCAAAACGAGATCTTGTTGGTTAAGCTCGCCCATCCCGAAAGTGAGGGGAACCTGAGAGTGTCTCTGGGCCCGCACAAATTGCTGCGAGTTCGCATCGAAGATCCCGAGGATCGACCCAAAGTCAGCTTCTTGCAGGACACTTACACTGCTCGAGCATTCCAAAATGGTGAAAATACTTCCCTGGCATTCATAGAGCTTGAACGAAAAGGAGATATTTCTAAAATAACTCGTGTTCGCGTCGTCACGAAGGACGACACGGCAATCGCTGGTCTTCATTATTTGGCTCTTGACGACATCGTCGATTTTGATGTTCAGCAAAAACGGTAAGAGACTTTTTGAGTGTATCAAAAAATTCACACGTGTTCTTAAGTTTGCGATTAAAATAAATACTATTGAAACAAACGATTTGGTTTGGCACGTGCATTTTATTTAAAAAGTGTATCTTTTCGTACCACAGAGTCAAGTTTATGGTGGAAGTAAAAAAACATCAAGCGTCTCCCCGAGACGAGCTCCCTAAGTTCTTCGTGGTGATGAACTCGGTGGATGGAGTGAGCGCAGTTGTTCCCACGTCCATTGAGGGCGACGATGAAGCGAACACAGCTATTGCTGTCGTCCAAATACCTCGTTCTCGAGAGGGGCAAGCGGCTCACCTGAAGCTGCCTGCCGAGCCCATGGTTGTGTCCCTCCTTCACTACGAAAACATCGAAGCAATTAATCCGAACTCCCCGGTCGACGGGGCTTATCCTCTGGTGTGCGTCAGCCCCTGTGAAAGTCGCTCTCCTCTTCACAGTTCCACATCGCGACTCTGCGATAAAATTGGGTTGGGAAGTGCAAATAAATCTACGCTGAACTATGTGTGGAAGGTATCGGTCCCCGATGAAGATAAAGAATCTACTCTGTTCAAACCAATTCTCGATTCCACGGTTTTTGCGAAAGCGAACAGCAAGGTTTTGGATTCGATATTCTTCTCGCCAAACTTTTTAGTGAAATGCGTAGTGACTGTAACTGATGAAAATGGTCTGAGAGGAGCGCCCGCTCACAGTAAATCTGTGAAAATAGCGTCTGCTGAAACCGGTATCTGTCCGCGATCGGCTTTGCGCAATTCAGCACAGAAAAAACCTGTGGCTTCTTTATCGTATTTGAATGATACCGACGAGCTTCACCCGAACACAATCCACGTACAACTGAACGTGGACCACGTGGCTGGAATGATACCAGTCATAACTACTCTCCCAATTCACAACGTACGTTATCTGCTCACAGAGAAGCTTGTCCGAGACCATCATGTGTGTTCAAACTTGCACAGTCGAACGGCCTTCATGGAAATTTCACCAGATGATATTGAGGAGAATTCCGGGCATCAGCTGGAAACATCTGTACGTGAGGTGATTATATAGATCTATATCGTACGCGAGATATATTGTACATACGGGCACAGTTTCATAATTGTAATTCATTAGTTATTCTTCATAGGATCTTCTTCAATTAAAATGCGGAGTGCTTCGTCAAATTTGGAATTTAGCATAATTTGTGCAAAATCTAGGATCTATATAGTCTTTCACTTATTGTGTAATTTTGCTTCTGTGGTAATGCATTTCATTGCATTTTTATGGGCCACTCAATAATTCTGACGCCTCAGTAGAAATTGAATAATGTTAAAATATGTATGATGACTCGATATTATCAAAATTCCAAATCATTTCAACAGGTTCATGTGCTAATGTATATTTCTTTTGATAGAGTATACTCAATTAATGTACATTTCTATTTCTATTAGATTTTTATTTGAATTTTTTAGAATGTGGCGAGTTTATGTTTATGTACGTTTTGTTCAGAAATTTTTTTCCACGTCAGAGATACTCCGAAGGAAGATATCTGTTTCACAAATGTTTTGTGTACCATCATCTAGAGGAAATTCAAGATTCCTTAGCTAAGGGTGTGGTCGTAAAGTTTACAGAGATAGTCAGACTCCATGAAGAACGTATGTAGGCATAACTTATACCTAAACTTTATGTAAGAACTCTTCTGATATGCGTAATTATATTACATTTATCAGCAAGTTGTTAGAGAATCCGTTGTGGGTCATTCAGCTAAGCTTTAATGATATTCGGCATTCTGATCGAAACTTATTCGAGCTCGACCATCTCGATTGTGTTCTTCTTACATTTCTTTATGGAACGTAAAAAAAAGTAACTTCCTTTGATGGGTTTATCCTGGGGATTTTTTCATAACAGAGGGGAGATGTGACTAACTCTAATTCGAGACTTTTGAACCAGGACGAGGCCGCGTCGCTGTACAGACACCTAGACTTGAGAGCGTGCCAGTGGCGCTTCGAGGCGTGGTTCTCCATGAAGCAGCTGGTGGACCAGTGTGGTGGGTCTATCACTTCAGACCTGCAGGTGAGGCTCCGTGTGCGTCCAATTTCACCAGTTTTTCTTGAATGGAACGCAAAAATTAAGAACAAATTACCTAAAAACAAACGGTTGATTTCGTTGTTGCGTTTTTTTTTTGTCAGGATGCAATAATAGTTGACTTTTATGAGCAATATGAGGGGAGCAGTTAACTTTAGAATCTCGCTAGAATCATTCCCATGCTACATCACTTAAGACATATTGTAACTACGATCTTTAACAAACATTCTCTTTCACTGACATTTTCGATTTTTAACAATCATGATTATTTTGAGGTCTCCTGAAATGAATCCCAACAATTGACTTTTATCTAGAATTTCGGTTAGAAAGTGCAGTATCATTTCATGATAAAATGAAAATATGTATTATTTCATGGTAAAAGTGGTTTTATGTTATTGCCATGTAATAATGTTTTTAAATTGTCTGTGGAAATCTAAATAAACTGTTTGAGTCTCTTGAACGTATGAGAGGTGTATGATAAATCTTAATGAGTTTGAATTTAAAAACTGGCGTTTGATTGTAACCACAAGTGTACATGACCTACGTACCTTAGCGTTGATTCAGAGCATGACGAGCTTGAGTCGGTAAATTCTGTAGAAACATTACTTAAGCTGTCTTGATTAACACTTTCCCCGCATATTGGGCCAGATGTGTACCATTCGGTAAATTACTCATCCACGTATCGGTACAAATGAAGGACACTTCATCTGTTTCGCGATTTTTTTAAAAGATATATGTTTTCATACGAGGTGGGATGTTAGAGTGCGGATGTATTCTTCAAATTTCTTAGAAAAGGTAAAAATGTAATCGGACAGTAAAGTCTATTTCCCAATTCTTGTACTTACAACCTAACCAAACCAACCGTTAGCGGCCGCGGAAACGTGATGGTGTTAACCCTCTCTTCAGATGGAATCTGGACATCAAAGTTTGCTGTCTGTGCGAGTGCCCATCCACGTCTCCTACGTGACAGCGGCAGCGTCACCGCCAGGGTGGTTCTCCATTGACACTTCTCACGAGCTTACCTTCTCTTTTTACTACGACACCGAGCTTTGGCGACAAGTCTTCACCGGTCATCCTTCTCTCTCCGCCAAAATACATGTGAGGCTCTATTTTCAGCTCCCTGTGCAGCACAAACACTTCAATAGATGTGTAGAGAACGGTGGCAAATCTATGAAAAATTGTGTGACTGATAGTGCGGAAATTGAAGCCAATTATAAGGAAAGCTTTTTTATCATTCTTTTGTGATTAATTTCACGATAAATTAAAAAAAATTTCTGAACAATTTTAATTCAGGATTTTTTTATTGATGATGAAATATACTTCACTGTTTATTGAGGAAAACATTGCATACAATTTTCAGATTTTCAGTTCTTATCTGCAATCACAATAATTATAAATTATAAAATGGTCTTCGCTAAGATTCTGTTGAAAATGAGTAATAAATGAGGCCTTTCACTGCTTAATAGTTTTACTCACACATTACTCGTCCTACGAATCATAAAAATATGTATAATCGCCATCATCATTTGAATGTCGCATTCCAGGTTACCCGCACAATGCTGGATGAATCCAATCAACTTGTGATCGAATTCACAACAGTGAGCAAATTTCGGGGCCAGTTTGTGGAGTTCCATCCTCTCCTTAGAGATGCACGCTCTGCTGTAATGCCGCCCCCTATTCGACCGTCTAAGTTTGTCCTGGAGCTGCTCTCGTCGTCTCCAACTTTTGATGCCGCCGAGCAGGTGAGAAAAGTTTACTTTACATTAGGCAGGCTCTTATTTTTTTAAGTTTTGCCTTTAAACCATCAATAGGCCTGATCTCGTGAGCAAATCTTTGGTAATTTATCGAAATCATTCTTCTTGTTCATCTCAGGAAGCCCCGTGAAAAGTATTTCATAACTATCTTCTCGTCATTAGAAATATTTACTCGCTGCCAAATCTCGTAATTGTCACACCAATCAAAAGTTCTCTGGTTCTATTTTAACCTCACCAGTGTGGCAATTGATCACTTTCACGTTATTGTTTTTTGAATTATTAAAAACAGGACTTCAAGCCTTTTCCGAACAAATACTCAGTCCCTATGGAGACTAGCTCAATTGAACGATTACGTGCTTTGATATTATCCCAAAGGAAGTCTGCATGGTATGTTAAAGTCCCACTGCGAGAGTTTTCCGAGTCTCGAAGTCCTCACTGCATTTGAAAATTGCAACAAACAAACAAAGATCGGCATCTAAGGATGCTTTATTTCCTATCAAACCTGATACATATCACCTTGTACATTGGTTTTTCAAATGCCTTTAAACTAACGCCATGACGGTTTCCCCCGGTGAAGATCGGTACACATTTCAGACACCTGGGTAGATTGGGTCATTGTGCTGTGAGTTTTGCCCCATTCCCAATGGAGAAAGTCGTCACACAGAGTCGAGATTCGAACCCTCGACACCTTCACGGAAGGGCGAGTTTTTTTAACCACATGGCTACGACGAGCACATTAGTCGGTGAAAAAAGCACTCTCGAGGACACCTCTATACATGGACGTAGAAATCGAAATACTAACCAGCTATCACATGTCTAGACCATTTTGTCTTCAATATTTTATACCACTGCAGAAATGCTTCTATTTTTGCTGGCTCTTTGATTGTGTTCCGAAATGTCTTAATGTGTACTATTTCACCTTTTGCAGAAATGGAGAGCTAGAACCACAAAGAGCTTGCCAGACTACACAGGGGATTACGCCGTGGAGCTCATCCCGTGCACAGTTTCTTCAGAGCAATCGTACTCCGACCTGAACACAAGCTCGTCATCTTTGCAAAGTGACCAGCCTCTTCTGTCGCCTTCGGTGGCTTCGGCAGCGGCACTCACCGACTCGCCCTCCGGTACCACTCACTTTGCTGCACAAGACATCGTCGCTACACCTTCTCTCCATTCGCCTCGGCCTCTAGGACAGGCCTCAGGAGTGTTGTCCGTGTGCCGACCGTTCTCACCCACGATATTCAGGTTACCGCTAGCAGTGAAGCAGCCATTCCGGCCAGTACCGCAGACTTACACTCTCGACACACAGTTTCAGATATTCAGAAACGAAGAAAGCTTTTTACAAGACCCTCGTGACGTGGACAACCCTCAGGTAATAATAATCATCGTTTTATTAACATCTGAGATAACTTACAAATAGATATGTACATAGCGTTGGGAAGAATAAATATTAAGTACTTTATTCAAATCTTCAAATAACCCTTTTAATAGCTTCAAGTGGATTTCTATTTTCCCATGAAAATAAGAACTCAACCCTCAGGTGTGAGAACTGCGGAATTCAGTGAAAGAGTACATTCCTCGAGAACATTTTTGTAAGTGCCATCATTGGTCTGAGCAGGCATCAGAATTCATTGGTTCGTACGGACCGGGAGACAAGCTGTACGGCCGGGTGCTGTGGCGACCGTCACTCCTGCAGCCCGAGCTGCCCTACCGCCTCTCCATCATCATGGTCTACTTATGCTCCTCCACAGACGGGTTGGTAACATCTGCTGTTGCTGTGCGCTCACTCAGGAATTTTCTTTGAGCCAGTTTTCATTTGAACTGATTTTCAATTGAACTAATTTAATTCACCTAATTCATTTGAGGTAAATTTTAATGGATCCTATTTAGTTGAACCAATTTTTAATTTGAATTGATTTAAATTCAGCTCATTTTTCACTGAGCCGATTCTCGATTGAGTCAATCTTCGTTTGAGCCAATCTTCGTTTGAGCCAATCTTCGTTTGAGCCAATCTTCGTTTGAGCCAATCTTCGTTTGAGCCAATCTTCGTTTGAGCCAATCTTCGTTTGAGCCAATCTTCGTTTGAGCCAATCTTCGTTTGAGCTAATTTTTGGTTTGAGACATGCAGAAACTAAATCCACCCTGTACGTGGAGATGATGAAGTAGAGAACTTCGAATGCACTGATGAAACGCCTCTGTTACGTTTTCGGTGGTGAAACTCCGTAAATGATAGTTGTAATAATTGGCTGAGATAGTTTTAAATTGAGACTGTTTTTAATTGAACTTATTTTCAATCTAGTCAGGGGAGATTTAGTTTTGTCTATCGTACGCTATAGGGGACGGGCGCCCATTGTGGGATACTTTTAGGTTACATCAGCCCTAGGAAGGCCATCAGGATTTCTACCTTTCATGACTTCTATGATTTTACAGTTTTCATGCTTTCTTCGCTATCTTTTCTTTTTTCTCCATTTTCCTTCCTAACTTGCTGTTTCTTTACACGCAGTAGCCTGAATGGAAAAACACATTGTGCACAGATCATCCGTTTTCTACAGTCAATAATAAATGGTGCTTTCGCTCCGCATTATCTCCCTCTTTTTCTCTCACTCTCTTTTTCTCTCTCCCTCTTATTCTCTCGCTCTTTTTCTCTCTCGAGATCACTTTTGCTGTGGCTAGAGATTCCTTATATCTCTCTTTCAAGATCACTTTTGCTGTGGCTAGAGATTCCTTAGCTAATTGCTATAAATAGTAATTTGAGGTCACTGTGCTATCAACAGATACGTGCCGACTTATGACCCGACGGGCAACACCTACCAAAACGGACACCAGTACGGCTGCATGCGCCCTCACGCCCAACTACAACACAGGGCTCTCATTCTGGTAATCCTTTACTTCCAATTTAAAAAGGATTTTTTTAATCATATCCGTGTTTTCACCTTTATGCTATGTTGACCCCTAACCAATCACAATCATCAAGGATTGTGGTAGAAGATAGGCAGTTTTCGTGTACTATTGATAGATGACAATGGCATGTACCCGAGATTACAACAATTTCCTGAGAGTAGCAATGCTAGGTTTCTAGCTTTGTTTTGAAATGAGTAATGTCTTTATCTTCGTTTTAGAATTGAACAGCGGATTGTTCCTACCATTCTTTTCTTTAAGTGAAACTGCTGTGACATCTTTTTGCAAACTCTGTTGGCAAATTCAGTGGTACTTCTCACCAATTAGGCTTGATTTCCCTGCATATAAAAATAATAAATAGGCTGAAATAAGCAATGTAGAAAATATACCATATTTCAATGAATAGTTTTCATTTCATTCATTCATAAAATTGTACAAAACACTCGTGTAATAATTTCATATTTAAGAGCTGCATTTCTATGCAGAACGAAGAACTGTTTAAGAATTGAAATTTTATAAAATAAAAATTTGAGGATAGTTCATTCATTGTTTAACAATGAAATTTTGTAAATAATTTTTTTGTTCAAATCCCCAAGTTTTATAAAGTACATGCCCACTATATTTGATGTGATGTACGGCAACCCTCCCAGTGCGTAACTCTCGAAGTGAATTGTTCAATGAACAGTGATGTGTTACGGTAACGAGTTTTTTCGGCCAGTTAACGGTTTCTGTTGCTGGAGTAATTCCGCTGTGAATAGCCATACTACTTTCAATTGTTTTTACAAAGCGAAATTGGTGTCGATGCTGCAGTTCAAACTAGCGTAAATTGATTTTAGTTTTAAAAGGTGTTAGCAAAGCATTTTTGATTATGTGTCACATAATTAACTGTTAGTCGTCATCGCAGTTTTATGCATTTATTTCTTGATTACTTGTTTTACTTAATGAGTTCATTAACACACTTCAGGACCGGACTCAGGCCAGTCTGGCCAATTCTCCGGAAGTGAACCCCTTAGGCATCAGAGCATCGCTCGCTTCTCAGACCAACAGGTACTATTTGATTCATTGTTTGGCGTTTTAAAAATAACCTGCTCTTATTCTGAAGTAGTTTCAGTCCTTAGTTAAATTACCTTTATACATTATATACATTCATGCTGAGTCTTACATGCTGAGTCTTTTTAAAAATGACTTCCATTTGATCACTTGAAGAGAAGCACAGCCTTTATCACATTTATCAGGTGTTTCGAAACTTAGTTTTTAGCATAATCAAATACGAAAATTTGAGTCAAGAAAACTTCCGAAAATATTCACCCTGACTGGGATTAAAAAATATTCCAGAAAAGTTTATCTGTTCATAATATACCCGTGTAACCTGTATTTATCTGTACATAGTATAGCCGTATAAAGCTTGTTTCTCAGGGGTAACGTGTATTTTTTTTAAACTTTGTTTGATGTTGGTGATAGACTGGTGAGAATAGTTGATATTTTGTTCACTGACATTTACAAATGTAATGAAAATAAGGCAAAGTGTTCTCAAAATAAAGTAACCTTGGTTCATCATTCGGAAGAAGAAAATGTTCAATTTGCTCATTATTGCCGTATTCGATTGCAATGGCACGTCATTCAGAACATGGTGTGAAGAACGTTTCAGCACCTCACGTTTTTAGCCGCTAATAGTGCAAGTGGAAATCTAATTTGCACATCTTCAGATTAAGACGCTTCTGACAATTTTTTCATGAAAACTTTAAAGAGTTTTTTCTTCAAGATTTTTCATTCACTTATGACGTACTGTCCACCCACGAACAGGCTGAGTGCCCTGCACAGCATATCCGGCGCCGACGGCTTTGAGCTGGAGTTGGAGCCTCTGTTCCGCGTCGGCTCAGGCCACAGCTGGTTTTTGCAGGTTTGTTACGTTGCATCGCTCCTTAGATAGATGTGCTCAAGAGGATGCCTTTCAAAGTTTCTATTAGCGATCATCTAAAGCAGGCAGCAGCTCATAGCTCTTTTGCAGGTAGGTTCATATACCACTCATCGTCATGAGACAGGTGACGCACTGCTCGAGCGAACGTAATAATGATTATTATGTCCCTTCATTACTATTATACGAAGCTGCTAGATATTTATCTGTGAAATTCTATTTTAAAGCTTTGTGAACCTTTCAATAATGATTTGTATTCTTATACTCAATATTAACTCAATTTTCGCGGTCTCGTTCTTTTTTAACGAAATTCCTGCACCAAAAAATCGAAATTCTCAAATAACATCTAGAGTAACTTTTTTTAACGATTTCAGCTTCATCCAAAAGAATAGGCATAAATTTTTAAGGTTATTCTATTTAATTGACAATTTTGCCCTTTTCCCAGGTAAGTGAACGAAATATTAATGCACATGTTTCCCTGATCCCACACACATAGGTCCTGTACTCTGTCGGACCCAGTCATACCTCACGAATGAAGCGAGACACGAGCGATCTTGAAGAAATTGACCTCAGCAACGTCAGCGACACGAACGTGTTTTTCTTCAGTCCAGTCAGCGAGGAACTCTCGACTCAACAAATACCGATGAACTCTCAGGGAAGCCATCAAGAGGACAGCAAGTCCGGCGACATCTCAGAAACTACCAGAAGAAATGGAGAAAATAGTGGAGAAGACGGCATTGTTCAAGTGGCAAGTGAAATGTTGCCTACTCCTTCATACCTGCAGGCGCAATCGTCACAGTCGAAAAACGGTACCAATATTATAGGGTTTAGTCTTCGAGATGTCACTATTGCTCCGCAGAAAAAATCATCGATATCCTACCTGTCATATGTTTTGTACATTTTATTATCAGTGTTCATAGTAATAGCGCTAATCATTGGAGTGCTATTGCTAGTGTGGCGTCATTACAAAAGCAGGCGGAAGACCGACGACATAGTGGTCGTGAAGAGCCTCAAGAACGAGAGGGAAGAAAGCCGAAGACGAGACAGAGAGAGTTGGGGAGACAAAGGCGCCGGGCCCCATTCTACTCTGAACAGTGAGAGCAACTTACAGATGGTTAAAGTGAAAACGCTTGCTGTTACTGTTAGAAATAATCTGGAAGAAGAAGGGACAGAAGTATAGTAATGACTGATGAGAGTGATGAATCACTCTCATTGGATTGGTGACTAGACAATGAAAATATGAAAAGAGCATAATTGAGATTGATATGAGTGCATTATCGTTCTCGTTGAACTAGTGACTGACAAAAATTGAATACCTAATAGTCACAATAAGTGCTCGTGAGGAGTAAATTTCGTTGGATTGTTGCTACATTGGTTAGTTACTGAGTGTCGTTTTAAATCAGTGATTATAAACTATACACTAAACTAAGAAACAGTGACTGAAAGCATCGATTGCAAAGCGATTTTTATGCTAAATTTATATTTAATGAAAAACAATTGTTCTGTTGTAGAAAGATTGTCGGTGAAGTGATAACAATTAATGATTTAGATTTTGCACAGAAAATTCAGCTCGTCAAGCGCAGTGTATTATCATTATAAATAAGCTACACTAAGAAGATTCTAAGGATTCGGTACTCCAGCAGTTTCAGCGTTATTTCCTTATTCAGGATCTAAAAAATAGAAACTGCTTTGAACGGAGGATTCTCATGAGTATGAGCTGAGAGGTGAGATGTGGTGCTATGAGTTCATTAGCATATCAAAGTGCATTACTTTCTTTTAATGTTTAGATGATCGCTCTAGTGTCAAGGAAAGGAATGGCTGAGTATTTCAATGTTGTTCACGCTTGTCCATACGCTTGTCCATGAGGATTTCTTTCCGAACTTGTTAAATGAAACTGAACTTGAGAATTGCGGAAGTGATTAAAAATTTAGAAATGAAGACAAGGCGAAAGTGAAAACATGAAGTAAATTCAAGCTGAGTGAAAATTGATGTTCTACAGTTCCTCGTGTACATGGAATGTTGTCACGTTTATAACGTAATGTTTAAGTAGTTTATTATTTATTAGCTACGATAAACATGTGAATCAGTGCGTGCCAAGTGAGAGCAGGGAGCAATACGTGGAGCGGAGCGCGGAGGCGGCGCTGTTTTCTATTTTCATCTCCCAGTATCAGTACACTGCATATTTGAATAGAAACAAAAATAATTTCTCGCATTTGGTATTCTTGTACCCTGCTGCGGCTGCTTTATCATAAGAATTTAGTTTGAAAGTCCGATGTCTCTTCACCACAAGTTTCTCTTTTTGAAGAATGGGAAAAGTTTGCTTAATACACTTATTTCTGAAAATGTAAATGGTTTTGCTAGTAACCAAATGAAATATCAGTTATAGTTAAACTAATCCACTAACTTCTATAACATCATCATAGTTTTAGTACACAAGAGCCAGGGCGACGATTCCATCTTCTTTATCTCCATAAATATTCTTATTTACAAGCAATGTTTAGAAGCCTTACATTATTGCTAATAAATTACTTATTTGTGCGCCTAACTGGAGACGGCTATTGTGTCTGTGGGAATTGGTGCACCCAGGAAAAAGATACGAGGCCCCGAGTTGCACGTTAGGTAGGCCTTCGTTTTGTAGAAATAGAGTAGATTTTTTTTTGTTACATTCTTTTTTTTTGCTTCCCCGTAATCGATTTTTCTACTCCTATTACTTTATTGTTCGATTTTTACCTGGTTTCGTAAACTTCTTTCATTTTCGCTGTTTCCAAATGGAGTGGAATGGGGCACCCTGTGCATAAATTTCCTGCTCCCTTAATTCCGCACTGAACGATGCCTTCATCTCTTTCGAATATTTTTAATTGTGGTAGGGAGGCTTAAACTACCTTATCTTATCCCCTGCATTTATATTTGCGAACGATTTAATTCAAACAAAATTTAGCATCTGTTTTACTAACACTTTCGTTCATAAAACATAGTTGATTAATTATACTCAAATGTCATGCAAACAGAACAATTTTTCCAGGAATAAGATCACTCGCATCACGTTCAGCTTGCGTTTTTTAATTGATCATGTGAAGAACGAGTAAGCTATCCCACAGTTGTATGAGAGCTTTCTCCTTGTCTCTTTTCTAGTAATAGAATTGTCTTTTCCAGGATAATTTTCAGTGTCCTATGACAATAGGATAGTCCTTTCTTCCCAAAGATACTAGGATATTTCATTGTATCCTATGATGCCAGGATAATATCTCATGATAGGAGACTTATTTCTCAATTTTAAAATAGGATAATTTTTCAATACCATGATAACAGGACAACCTCATTGTCCGACTACAATCGGATAGCTATATCCTATGACAGGAGGATAGTCCTCTCTATTCTTCATGACCTATGTCCTATTTATTTCATGAAAACAGGAAAATCCTTTTCATCCTATAAAAATTTGAGCCTCTATCTGTAGGGAACACATTTTATTGTCCACATTTGAGTTGTCTCTCTAGCGCCTGCCCCAAAAGTCGCCATCCACGTTAGCCCCTGCATCTCAGGAAAGGTGTGTTGTATTTTATTCGTTTTGTTGTTGACTCTCCTCAAGAAGGGTAGCTGCTGCTCCCGCCTTGAGGAAGAACTAAAGTGTACGTCGCTTTGCACAGCTAGGCATATCCTTTGTAAATAATTTCGGCTCCGTGGATGCAATTGCCACAGATCCAATGAAATGTCCTAATCAGTTTCTCCGTTTTACTTCACAAGTGTCTGTTTAAAACCATCTTTTTAAATCAATGTTCGATCTTCCGAGCGTGGGTTTACACGTTCACAATATTTAAAATTATTTCTTTATTCTTCGTGTATTTTAATCGTTAAATATTATTGTGCTTGATCAAAGTACGAGATTTTTGCAGCCATTTGAAACGTAATTATCTGGGTAACTGCAGTATTTAAGCAGATAGGACAAGCCTAGTATTGAGTGAAATCTTGTGTTTTCATCAAAATTCGAATGAAAAGATAGAAAGAATGTCAGCATTTTATTCTGGATTAAGCACAGGCTTCGTGATATTTTTCTTGGGAGGCCCTGACCGATTTTCAACAGGCAGGGTATTACAATACGACATGCTTTCCTGTCGTAGGAGAGGTTCTGTATTTTTTCTGATGTACTATTAATTAGAGCCTGGTAGAAATGTATCACATACCAACTCGACCATATCAATCGATTCGATACTGGTGGTAGTCTGGATACGCTATCGTTCATAGATGACGGTCTTGTTCTTCATTAGTTTAAGACCCAGTCCTACGATATGTGATATTTTTCACGCATTTCTCAACCAATATTTTACAGTCTTGCATTACACAAAGCTCTTTTTTCTGATTTGTATTTTCATCAATCGATGAAAAAGGAATAAGAATATAAATTGGATTGTGTGACGTACCTCTATACTATAAAATATGCTTGCAGCCGCCATGAAAAGGTTAATCTAAGTAATACACAACGAGAATTTTTCTAATGCATCTCGCATTTTTGATAATGAAATGGCCTTCTCAAAGTGCCTCTGCTCCTTTTTTCTATAATGCGTAAACTTTAGACGCAGTTAGTGCAAGAAATTTTTGTGTGTTTTCTAGAGATTTTCGTCTGTTGAAAAAACTTATTTAAGCTCATGTGAGATGTCAATGAATTTACGTTGGAACATGCATGCCATTGTTCATGTGTAGTCGTTATTCATATTTTCCATTAACGAACGCCTTCGGTATATTTTTTAACCATTTTTCAAAAGCCAAACGCAGACGTGTTAATTACAAACGGAATT
>JACJUY010001249.1:0-28720 GCA_014220935.1 Platorchestia sp. MABIK
TTCCACACAAGATGTTTAAAATGTAAGACCGAGACAAGATAAGTTTCTTGGACCTTAGAGTCGAAACCTGTTATATCATTTATCATTCAACCAAGGTTATTTGTCTCTGGAATCAGAGGTAATTTGCAATTAGTAGTAAAATTTATGCACTAATATCGGAGAAAATGAGGATTTTCATCATGATACATTATTTTAAATCGATGTTCAAGGAAGAAAGTTTTGAAGATACAAATAAAATTTTCTCATTGTGAAAAAAGCAAACAAGGTCGAGAGCCACTTTTACAGGACTTAAAAGACGAGCAAAGTAAACAGAGTTGTCGACTTTGCTCAAAACTTATGAATTTACTACCCTACATCGTCTTCAGGTTTTTCACATGTCATGTCACAGATACTGAGTTACAGTCAGCAGGAGGCAAAATAGTAGGTTAACGGTGTTTGGAGAAAGTTGCATATTTTAATATTGCTCCTTTGCCTTCCGTTTGCAATGGAAATCCTCTGAAACGTACATTTTCCCTGAAATACCTAAAACATCTTATTTTCTTGAACTGTTCTTTACTCATCCTTTACAACTGGATTGTTCAATTCCTGGATATCCAAAAGCTTTCGCAATTTTTACATGAACTAAATTATCCGATCTAACAGTAATTCATTACACTCATGAATTTTAGGCAGCCAACAGTACATCGAATGTTTTTAGAGAATCAGACCACAGAGGAAGTATATTTGGGGATCAGGGTACAATGAGGAAGCGTTGATGTGAGCCTGGGATAAAACCGGAAAAATTTTTACTTCTTCACGTTAATTAAAGGCTGGTGTTTAGTGGGATTACTTGGCACCAGATAGAACATACTTCTATTCCTTGAAATTTACTGATCTATGGAGAAGAATCATAAATGAACTGATTGTAAATGTGTGTAGTGCTAAAACAATTTCAGACCAATGGTGTTTCAGAAACTTAATTTTACGAGCAATTTGAGCCGTTAGCTTTAACCCTTCCTTAATTTTAGAGAACTGAACTTAAACAATTCCTTAAGTAAGTTACAAATTATGGTGCATAAAATCATTCACATAGGATGATAATATTTATTTGTTTAGTGAACATGTTAAAATAAAATATGGAACGATTGATGTTTAGACGAATTTGATTTGACTCCGGTGCACATTCCATCCATAAAAAGGAAATGCTACTTTAAATATTAATAACTTTACAGTGAATGAAGTTAATTTATTTCTGTTTTTGTATTAGGTGGAGAAAAATGTTTTCTCTAAAAATGTTAAGTCATGTTAAAATTGCTTGTTATTAGTAATGAGACAAAAAATAGTTGTACAAATGTGAGTAGCACATGCCACTTTAATAAGGTCGTAAATGGTGCAAAAGTTTAAGGGTCATTGTAATATTATTCCAAAAAACAAGTAAAAACGAGAGTTTCTTTCAGGAAATCTTTGTTCGAATTTATTTCGAACTTCCTTTAAACTCTTTGTTCCCGCGTAGGCGTTGTTGATGAAAATGCGTTGCTCTTTCGTTAGTTGCATAACAATGGGTTTAGTCACCTGAAAATTTACATTCAAGGGTAAAATTTTCAGACTACTTGAACCTAATTTATACTAAGGCCCAAAGCTTTGTAGTCAGGATACATATCTCTGTGTATAATGCAAGAAATGAAACTGAAATACCTTAATCGAAAGTTATTAACATTTAAAGTTTGGTTTACGTTTTATGGTCCATACGGTATAGTAAATGTGTACCATATTTATTGCGTTGAGAGCGAAAGGATTTAAAACAAGTTCAAGAGAAATGAGTTCGTTTGAGGTTTATCATGCTAGGAATTTGCATGTACAGCATAGAGACCACAGAAAGCGAAAACAATGGATGCCAGTAAATTTAGTCCTACGCGAAGAATGATACGTGCGAAGAAATTAATGCGTCAAGGGTCGCCTGGAACAAAGAAACTTGGAGTAAATCATGTTCAAGATACTGACCAAAAGTGCACCAGCCTGACCAATTTATGAATATCGTGTTGTGCGTGAAGAGGGAATATTACTATGAATGTGAAACGTTATCAAATCAAGGTGATACATCTTCAATACATTCTCACTGTTTCAATTTTCTCAGCATTTTGGATTATTATTTAACTATGTATTTGAAATTATGATTATCTGGTTACACCTTGTGCGGAATGATACTCGCTCCAGAGGCTTCGTTTGAATCGTTCCTAGATGCCTGGAGCGTGTCCAAATCAAAACTGAATAATGATTGAGTGCGATGAAACTTATAATTTAATGTTGTGATCATGAATTTGATGGAAATTAAATGTGCATTTCGGTTTTTAATATGAAGGTCAGCATAAGTAGATACTGATTGCATTTTGCCTACATTGTAAGCATGAATGAAAGTTTCACTCAGGAATTTTGAAAAGCCGAAGTTTATACGTATGCATGACAGCGATGAGATTTGCATTGCCATGCGGATGGGAGACGTGAAATATTCGTACTCTCCAGCTGATCGCCGTCGCGCCATCTGTATGTGTCTTTCCCTCCTTCTCTAATTGCATTCGATAGCTAATACACATTCTACTGTTGAATCTGTACTGCGGGAGTAAGCGTCCACAAAAAACTGAGAAAAATATATGAATTAAAAATACAGACTCATTGTAAAATGTCACTACTTCACATTTATGCCCATGAACTACAGGGTACAATAGTTAGCAAGCCATCAAAGCATAAAAATTGTTTGAAATCAGACGTTGGAAAATTTTACCTCATTAAGCCAAAATGAAGAGAATCTGTCCCCAAATTACTGCAAGAAGAGTAATGGATCACGTAGAGGTATAACTGAAAAATTTTGTAGTAAGGTTTCATCTTATGAGAATCACAATCTCGTTTAACCGTCTTCAGCAACAAATGAAATGAGAGTGGAGTTTTTTAGTTACGGACTTTTTCACCTACAATCAAGTCTCTAGTCCATCACCAATGCTATGCATAAAAGCTGCTGGGTGTTTCAGTTCACCTTCGCTTCATTCCTGCCTGTTCAAGTGAGAAGGATTTTAAGAAGGATAAATTCTTGCGCTCAATTAAATACCAAGACCATAAAGATATTGTAAATAAAAGGAGTCGAGTTGTTATAGCGGCAGTCGTTGGCAAAGTGCGTCTCAACTTGATTGGACAGCGGAATGCTGAAACAGATTTGAAGATCCTTCGCAAACACCAATAATCAAACTGGCTGGGACTGGCGTACTTTCGTAGCACTAAAAACAAGTGCAGCCAGTTGACGTTTAGCAGTGGTCGAGTGAGGAGGTACGCTCATTGTGCTGAGGTCAACTGAATTTTTCTCTAGCATCGTGTCTCTCGTGTATTCAGTGCTGTGCAAGTTCAAAGAAATGAGAGGGATCATTATGCACTTATAAATTGCTCGTGGTTGGTGCTGTCGAAATAATTCGGTATAATTGAAAAATTTTGGAGATGCGTCGGTGGCGTCCGCATGATCAGCTGGGCTGCTGACCTCTGTCAGTTAATCGAATATCCGCTCAGGACTTCAATTAGATGTTTCAGTTCACTCTGCAAGTTTCTCTCTTAAGTTTCAGCGTTATTCTATATTTGTAAATCTAATACTACTTTCTCTCAGTGCGATGGTTCGATACACCGGGTAAGTTGCTAATTATATTTCGGTGAACTGAGTTCCTCTATGAAACTAAAAACCCTCCCGAAACCGGGGTATACGAGACTTGTGAGACATGATGACTCATAATAATTTAACGTGTTGTATTTTCTATGTGCGTGTTTTTCTGACTTGATATTTTTTTTAAGTCAAATGGATATGACTTATGTAGCATGTTTATGCCATCTGAATGCTTAATGTTACATAGTATTTAGAATTTGAATCTATCGGTGACGTCATTTGTGAACTGCGCATATTTCTCAGAGGCCTACTCGGTCACTGAAGGACGACCCGCCTTTTTTTTAGATGCCGATCTTATCTTTCTTCGTTTTTACTCATTTCAACTTATGTCAATAAAAATGTTATCTGAGCCATAGAAACATAAATGCTGAGTGTCTAATCTTATATACTTATCTCTGCCATCAAAAATGCATGAATTATTGCTTTCAAGATTTTGTGTATTGATTTAGGTATTATGGTATTTTGAAAAAATTGAAGATTTTCAAATTTCTTTTGGTATGGAAAATAGGCAGACCAATTCTAATGGTTTAGCAAGTTTGTTTTTGCCATTGTTTACTGCTATACTTCTTGTATTATACTTGAAAGCAAAGATATGATCATTTTAAATTGTTGAGGTTGAACACTTTTAATGAATTTTTTGTGTTAAAATGTTAGTGCAGTTCATATTAATCTTATTATCAGAAGCCTACATGTACAAATGGTACAATTGCTTATGGACAATGGTGAAAAATGTGTGCTCAAGATATGCAATTTATTTGTAGACAATTGCAGATTTTTATGAAACTTTTTGTCCAAATTGATTACACGATCTAGCAAATTTTACCTTACTCTAAAAGTAACTTATTCATATGTTTCAATCCTTTGACTTCAATCAACCTTCAATATCTAACTAACTATGGAAGATTACCAGGATTGCACTGTTTCCAGCACCTAAGCACAAGTGCCATTTTATTAGTGTTTTAAACTGTTTTGCAAATATTCAAAATATAGCAAAGTGAGATGACTGGAAGTGTAGCTGAGTCAGTAACTTGAGTAAACATGAACTTTGAGGAACACCTGTCATCTTGCACACACACACTTGCCCTGCCTTTTGAAGACAAAAGAATAGAATTTTTCAAACATTTCATGTTTTGAATGAGGTGTATTTTTGATTACACTACTGCAAAATTTCTTATCTGCCTCACAAGTAGTGGGTGTGTACAAGCATGTGTTGAAGTTCTTGGAATACACTCTATTTAATTATTTTACTATCTTAGGTGTTATGTTATTTCAACCTGTAATTCAGGTAACACTCAAAAACACACATTTTAATTATGAAGCCTGAGTGCCTGACTTATGAGTAGCTTCTCTGATACATCCTTACCAGAGTAACTTTTGACAATTATCTTACCATTCTTAATGTGACAATGGTGTGCAAACTATATGTTTATATTAAAAATAAAAAAAGCAAATTTTTTTCAATGAACTTGAAATTTACACTGTTTCATGAAGTTGTTGTGAAATGCTTTGAAGAAACAATGATGATTCCTCCTAAGTAACTCCTGTAACATGGACATGAAATTGAGCGTAATGTGCAGTTATCAGCATTAAGAGGCTTGAGACATTGCCATTACAGGCTAGTTATTTAAATGCTGCTTCAAGTCATCTATAGAGAGAGAATACCATGAAACTGTGTAAATTCACTATTTCCAAACAGCATCAGAGATGTGGGAGTAGATTTTCATATCTTTGATCTATCTGACACATCTCAAGCTTCAATACCATTGTGTGTTTAAATGTACTACTTGTATGAAGATGCTATGGTTCCTTCTAGAAATTGTGCTGTAAATGCAAGGGATTTATTAATAAAAACTTCTACACTTATGACCTAATTACCGTACCCCATGTAGATACTAATTATGGCTGACACTTTGATCACTTAGAGCCAATTGATTTTCTTATGTATTTATGATCACACATTGTGATGTGTCAGGCTTGTGGGAATTTTTTAATCTGACTATCCATTTTTCTGTGTGCCTTTTTGTTTATAACCTTGTTTTCCTGTATTTTTTGTCACTTACTGTACAATTTCATTTACAAAATTTATCCCGAAAAATTCACGATTTGTTTCATAGTAGATAATGACCACGGTTTACTCTACTTAATGATTGTATTTCATGTCTCCTTAGATGTGTGACAGCAGTGGTGCTGTTGGTAGCGGCCGTTGCGTGTGGCGCTCTCGCCCAGTTCGAAGATGAGCCTCCGTCGTTCTCTTCGATCATCACCACACAAGACACACACCTGGACTCTGATGACCCTACTGCTTCAGTCGGAGCTGTGCAGCCCAACCTCCTCGATGCAACCGAGTCTGCAGACCCCAGTGGTGACCGACCTAGCCGTGGCCACAAACGTAAAAAGGATAGGAAGAAAAACAACAATTTCCATGTTGTCACCGACGACGAATTGGAAGAAGATGCAGGGCTTGAAAATAACGAGACTGCTAACGCTAATGAGACGGAGGTAATTCTGCCGCGGATACCGTACACGCGAGCTCCTGTGAACAACTCGTACGTGTCCCACGACGACTTCAGCGCGCGCGGCATGGAGCACCTCTACTTCATCACGAACCTCTTCTTGGAGCTCATCAACAGGGACGAAGAAATCCCTCCTGAGCTCGGTGAGTACTCGCTAATGTAGGTGTTGTTGCGCGAGTGAATCTTTGTTAACATGTTGTGCTACGTCGGATGGTCTCGGAACTGAGCTGTTCTAATGGGATGGTTCGACCTAATAATTGGTGTCTAAAATGTCGAATATTCTCATGTTTATTTCTTGATGGAGCTGCTTGCTCAAAAAATCGTGTGTGGTTTGAGTTCGATGTTTCTCTTAAATGGTACTTTCAATGTGTTCTCTGAATTGGTTAACTTTGCTTGTTATTATTCTCTCACATTGGATTTTCACTCTATTATTCAAGGGGGAATTTGAGAACTGGTCTTTGTTTTGTAGGGGCACATTAAAATGCTTTTCGAATTTTTGTTCATGTTTTCTAATATTCTTAATTTGTAACCTATACGTTCGTGCAAAAGTTTCAGGAAAGCACGCAGGGATTTATTTGAATGTTGAGGTTAATGGCGAAATGACAATTTGAAATTTACGAGTACTTTACTGAAGTTCGTACAAACAAAGCTTTAGTCTAATTATCTCACACATTCATCTTGCTATTCGATACTTTCAATGGCTATGAACTAGTACTTTTCTTTCGAGGAAACGTGTTTTATTTCGACGCACATTGGAAAAAAGATGCATCTTCTTGAGCCTTTTCGGTGAATGTATTTACACTTGGATATGAGCACTGTATCGCTATGGCAGATTTATTCCTGTAATTTTCTGTGATGGCTATTGGCAGCGAGTGTGTCACGTGCAGAATCGACTGAGTTCTGCGTCTGTTGTAGCTGTCGCTTTTGTGCGGCCGTCTCGTCACGGAAACGGTAGCGCCTTTCCGGTTGTGAGGAAAAGTAGAGCCTCGCAAAAATATGCAGTCGTTTCTCTGAGTTTTTATTTCCCGGAGCTCGCAAGTCTGCAGTGTATCGAACAGTGCATGTCATCGACCTTGCTAGTCAAGTGACCTGGCTCGTATTTTCTGTTTTCTTGCATTCTTTCCTATTGGATTTTTCTGACAAATTTCTCTTACATTGAAGAAAAAATATTTGGTTTTACTGATTGTTTCTCGTGTAGGTGTGTACTTGTATCGTATTTCTCAACGCTTGCTGCGTTTTAAGGGATTCTGTCACTCATATTTTTTATTTATATTGGTTTTGAGAGTGCCAGTTGGCCGATGTCTTCGGATGGTATTTGATGCTACAAGTAAATTTATTGTGCTCGTGTACAAAAGTTTTACGGCGTGCCAAATTCGTCTTGTCCAAGATTCAGAAAACAAGGAAAATGACAGGAAGGACAAATACACGAGGGTTTTCACCGTTCCAATTGCTCCAGTAAAGTTGAGCCTTTCATGTGAGAGTCGAATCATTTTCGTAGTATGTAAAGCTGTTGTATTTCTTGAACAAGAGTTTGTATGGAAATGTCAGCTTCGGGAATCGTTCATTTTATCCGTAACATTTTGCGTGTTTTTTCCCTCTGCTCTGTGCTGGCTTCAAAAAACTTCTCAAATTTAGGATTCCATTTCTGTCAGCGAGAAATTGGAAATCAATTCACGTAAATTGATTTAGGAAGAGCGAGAGTAACTTCTATTCAGTCTCTTCGGTCCTTCACGTGATGTCCATTTTTGCTTGTTGCTTACATTTGTTTTAGTTTTGCTGTCCCTATAAATTGAATATGCTGTCTTTTTTCTAGGTTTAAGAAATCGATTACATTTGAGTTGCGTTCTAAGTATCGAATTGACTTCATTCAGACACTGCTTATTTTTTAGTATAAACAATGTTAGCATTTTTTCGTTATTGAAAAAAATTTTCATACGTTACTTTTAGCTGGTTATGCATGCCGTAAACTTGTGGAAGTATGGGAAAGAATCATGCACAAACTATCGAAGATTTTTGCATAGCGAATATTGAAGATTTGTATTTTTTTGTGAGCGGCCTTCATTAGATTAGGGTAGAGTATTTTGGTGTGAAGGTTGTGCCCAAAAATGCCATTAATCGTCCTTATCAGGAACGACCAAGGCTGGTGTCACCTACAATATCGCGAGAGCACTGGAATGGCGCGGCTGCGTGTTCCAGACGCAGCTCCCAAGGCTCAATATCGATTGGAAGTCTCGCGCTTCACTGCACCGATGCTGGCCGCTTTGACCAGAATTTTTTGGGCGCGTCAGGAACAAATTGATGATAGAACTTTGCCGTCGTATCTGGGGGTTTTGTTCAAATTTCCCTGCGTGAAGCACTCACCTCAAAGTGCTTCAATGATGTTCCTTTCCCCAGTGTTGGAGTAGATGTCTAGATATGCGAGTGTGATCGCTTGCTAGCTTATGAAATGAGAGACGGAGTCCTTCTCGTGTGTCTCGTAGTCAAGAACTGAAACTTCAGATATGAGCAGCCAGCGATGTAAATTTTACCCTCGCCGAGGAGGAATAATTAAGAGGTGCTCGGGAGTGTCGTGTTGATGAAGTGCCGAAATGATTTAGAAAAGTTGAGTTCAAATGATTGAGCTGGGTTAAAAATGAGCTTTGTTTCAGGATAAAAGTGTGCTTCTGGTGTTGACCGTTTTTGTGGCGAGATTTATTAGCTTTCCCGAGCGGGAAGCGCTGTTGTCGTGTAATTCGTCTAGTTTATTAAACAAAATAGCGAAAGAAAGACATCATTTCAATGGAGCTACCAGTTATAACTTAGTTTAGTTTAATAACATATTCTATTTTCCATTTAGCGGAACGATTGAGAGTTTTCAGTCTAGTATTGAATGAAACATGTTGTGAACTTTTTTCAATTGAAACGGGGAAAATAGTGACTGCAGCTTCCGGTGCTGATGTCATGCTGAGAGTCGTCATGTGCGTGAGAGCTTCACCTCGTTTGCCTGCTAATTTCATGCATGAAAGGCGTCCTTTGTGGCTTGCTCTTATTACCTGCCATGGTGCTCGCAAACAAATATACTGGTGCCATCGACGCGCTGTCGCTATCAGGAGCCGGCCTCGCAGCTCGTCCCAGCACTCTGATGTTCGCTGTTTCTCGGATGTTGGGCTCAGGCTGCGCTGTTGGCGCCGTAGCGCTCATCCCTCGACTTCAAACCGCATTAGATTGGCGTGCGCGGTCGAAGTGCTGTGCAGGAATCTATTTTGTTTCAAGATTTTTGTGCTTGATTGGATATGTCAAGGTCTTCTTACAGTCTGGGTTGTGTTTTGGATTCAACACTAAAGTTTTAGACTATTTTTTTCTAGCTGATATTCTTCAGGGGGGTACAACTATTGTATCTATGAGAATTAGCACCTCGAGGAAAATGTTGTCATTTTCAAGCTAAAGTTTGTCTACCTTTTGTTGAAATAGGTTTTTTTGTTTTCTAACTCCCCTCTGGGGGATACAAATTTTGTATCTGTGCGAGTTGGCTTTCCCAGCTGCAATGTGTGAGATCTCCATCTAAATGTTAGATGTTGAAATTGAATAAGTTTGTTACTTGTTACGAGCCATCTTTTTTCAGTTCACTGCTGTCCGTTTTTTCCGTACCTTTTTTCTTTAATTTTTATCTTGTTTCATGAATTTTTTTCTCCACTTACTGTTTCGATGCATAGATTCCGTTAAGTTAACTTAGTTAAGCTTAGATTCCGCGTTCACTTATCTCCATACTAAATGGTGCTTTCCTCCTTCATCTTTTTGGAACGGCATTGTTGCGATTAGGGAGGCTAACATCTTATCTATTCTGACTTTCTTACTATCCATTTTTTTGGGTCACACCGTCAAAATTTTTCATTTATTACTTTCTCTTTCAACTTTTATCATGTTTCTTAAGCTTCTTTAAATAATTTTGTGTCTATGTGCGAGGAATTCTTTCTGGGAACGCTCAAGTGTGTGCACACTTGTGTTCCTTTACTCCCATGCTAAATAGTGCATTGCTGTTTTCTTTCTTGGGTATGCATTTTATGTGGTTAGGTAAACCTTGTTATCTCATTTGGGCTAATAAAAGGGGAGGAGTTTGGTGTAGCAGGTTTCGTGGAGCACAAGGTTAGGTAAAAAGCTCTACATTCTTTTCTAAAGTGGATGCTACGCTATCCTGCGATGTGGCGCACTCCCTGGAAGTTTTCATCTATTGTGAGGATTGCAAGCGCAAATGAACAGTGATTTACATAAAGGTTTTCTGGAAAGACAAGCAACGGTCATGCAGAACAATCGTGCTGGCATTCTGCTCCGTGTAAGTTGTCAGTGTCTAATAGTGTAGGTTTTTCCCGGACGTTTTTTAGGTTTCAGTGTTAGTAGCTTTGACGATTGAACCGCACATGTTGTGTTTGTGGAGGAAAGGAGGTGGACGATAGGAAACTGAAATTCACGTAATTTTTGTATTCGCTAGATGTAAGAATATTTTCACCTGTGAGTAAGCTTGCTCTTATACACATAATAAAGTGAATGTGCATCACTCTTTCCTCCATTTTAGCATGAGCTCTATAGGATCCTTTTTCCTTAAAAAAAATATCGAGTGCTAACCGTGCTGATTGATTTACGTGCAATGAGCTATTTCCGTCTTGACTGCGATATTTTAAATTGAAGTTCAATATTCAATTCAAATTTAAAGTCAATTGTAGTTAGCAGTTTTAAAAACAACAAACATTAATGTGATCGTGCCTTTATTTAGTTTTGATCAAGTATTTCTAAAAAATGGATTTGTCTGTCAGTAGCATTATGAAAATTCCCTCCGTGGGTACCAGCGGCTCACGTCCTGGTCAAAGCGTTGAACTTCGTTTGAGAAGAAGGCACTAGCTGCTACGATTTTATAGATTATTCAGATCAATTAATGATTGCAGGAGCACTATAAACAATAGGTTTTCCTTATTGGGGCTGAAAGTTTTTTTTAGTTATCCTTATATCATTGCTTTGATTTTTCTCATACTAAGAAAAAAGTAAACGTTTCATTTCGGTAAAAGTTGGCTGAGTGCCTTTTCTTTCTTCCTGCGACCTCTCTTTATATCCTTGTTTCAACATGACATTGAGGCGTTGCTTCTCTCCATCCGGTGCGCTTCGCTCCTAACTATTGCATAATATTCATGTGCGAGATAGTTCACATTTTCTTCATGCCTAAGAATTCATGTCATTTTATCACTAATTAGCTGCTTGAATCAGAGAGCTTACTTAGCATGGATCATTGTTCTCTGCTCGAAGCTCGACAAAATTTACCTTTATGCGATACCTGCCTCGCAATGAATGGAAAGTCACTTGGACTCGGCGCTTGCGAGATCATTTCTTGCACGTTCTACTCTTGCAGGGAGTTTATTATCGTGGCAATACGATACCTCCGTGTGAGTTTCTCTCCTTGGTCAACCTTCTCTTTATTTCACACGTTTCCTTGTATTGCTCAGATTATGTACGTGTCTAGTTCGGTTGTTTTGCTTTCCGTGTCGCCTTGGTTTTTTCGCTCTGAAGAGTAGAAATGGATTCAACCTCTTGAATTGTGTAGACGTTTTGACTTATAAAAAATGATCAAAAAGTTTAAATTTAGGGTTTATGTGTTTCAACTTCCGTTCAGAAAGCCATTAATTCTCCTCACGGAGTTCTGTGAATGAGATACCTAGTTCATCCGAATTATTACTTTATTCTTTTAAAATTTCGGACGGGATGTGGAATTTCAAGTTCTAATTTACAGTACTAGGTAGAACTTTGGAAACGTGCGAGTAGAATCCAGTGGATCAAAATAATCCGGATGTTAAGTGTTCAAGATTCAGATCCGCATTAGTAAATGTCGAAAGCAGTTTCGCATTATCCTTATGTTCCTCGACCAAGAGAAGAATTCTAATTGGTTTTGTACGCAAAGCAGAGGTGTTGCGTGACTGAAGCGCGTGTTGCACCACCGTCAATTTGCGCTGCAAGTATGTCAAATGTCGCCGCTGCTGGGAAGGAACACAAGGTTTTTCCTTCAAGAATTGCTCCCCACACTTTGGGGGTCTTATCAATGTTGGCGGAGCGCTGCTGTGCGTGTGCAGTAACTTCTTCCAGACGCATCGTTTGCGCGGTCTTAATTTCCGCACGCGTTTCCTGTCACGTTGCGACCGCCTCGATGCACGTACGGCCTCTAATGGAGTTCGGGGAGGCTAGGCATTCACTCAGAAATCTTATTTACTGCATTGCCGAGGGCATCACCCTGTGTGTCCTTGTAGCCTAGCATCTTCTTCGGAATTTTCATCGCATTTTTGGAACTTATTTGGTCATTCCTGTTGAGACTATTTTGCGAGGCGTAATTTACTTCTGTAAGTTCATTATTGAGACTTTTGCGAGGCGCAATTTACTTCTGTAAGTTCATCATTGAGACTTTTGCGAGGCGTAATTTACTTCTGTCAGTTCATCATTGAGACTTTTGCGAGGCGTAATTTACTTTTGTAGGTTCATCATTGAGACTTTTGCGAGGCGTAATTTACTTCTGTAAGTTCATCATTGAGACTTTTGCGAGGCGTAATTTTCTTCTGTAAGTTCATCATTGAGACTTTTGCGAGGCGTAATTTACTTCTGTAAGTTCATCATTGAGACTTTTGCGAGGCGTAATTTACCTTTGTAGGTTCATCATTATTCAATTCTAGTCTAAAACTGATAGTTATGCACTACTGTTGTTCTGATGAAAGCAGCATGATGTATTTTTAATTATGGTCGTCCAACATCTCTGGTTACAGACGAGAGCCTCTCATCCGGCGGCTGAGCGTGAATATCGCATATGAAGCATCGAAAGACGACTTTCTGACTGTGAATAAAAATTGCGGCTGTCATTCACGCGTATTTCATTCTGAATATTTACATTTAGTTTTCTGAACATACCATTTCTATTACAGTTGTTCTGAGTTTTGATTCAGTTTCCTTTCATTACGATTCTATTCACTCATTTTTCATGGAAAGAATTTTAATTCATCGAGCAATTTACACTCAGTGCTAGTTATGGAAGGCAGATTATTAAACAGAACTTGTTTTCATGTCCCTTTTATCGTAAGCAGTCGATCTTAACAGAAGTATTAGATCATTGAACTATCTCGACCTGTGTGTTAAAAACCGCAGTAGAGGGAAACTCTTCATTACGAATGATTTATTGTGCGTATGTCATGCATTCATTTAGGACTTTATTCGATATTTCAATTCAACTGTTTCATTCACAAATGTAGGTGAAATCTTCTATTCCTCTCGTTTTCTTATATGTACGGCACCGACTGACGATGAGATACCTTATTTTATCTTTACTTCGAAAATGTCTCATGTTATCTTATTTGCAGTTTGAGAATCGCGTTCACGCATTACGCAATTTTATAAGATGCATTAGCAGGCATCAGTATCTAATGAGCAGTACAAAACATCACTTAAATGAATGGTGAAGAAATGACAATAAGATGAGTTTAGTTTAGCTACGTCCGGTCGTGTGTGTGAGAGGTCCGTGCCTCTCCACCTGCAAGGGTAGTCTATGCTGGAGCATGTCTGGTTCGTTGGCCTGGTAGTCACTGTTGTGGCGTGTGAGGCGGTGATCGAGTGAGCCCTGACTCCTCGCTACCTGAAGCGTGATCACACCTGGGAAGCAGGCGTGATTCAACATCTCCAGGGTAGTGCCCAGCGCGTTAGTCTTTCTAGTCACCTACCACTGTTCGTTTGCTTTTCGGGAGGGAGAAACCAGAGATCATCTGCGCGCGGTTTAAATGTGTTAAAATGGTAAATTTAGGGCACTGTACCTCTATTGTTACTACTGAGGTTTTGAGTCAGCTCATGTCTGTGTTTTGTGAGAACTAAGATTATTTGTTAAATATTTTGATGGAGTGTTGTGAGAGATGTTGGGCTGAAAAAAATTATTCTTGAGTACATCTGTGGGCCTCCGAGCCCCGAGGGTAGGTGGGATTTCCGAGTTTCTATTTAGGAAGTTTGCTTGCGAGGTACGAGGGGACGGGGTGTTCCCCGCCTAATTCACGAGTTGCCTGCTCACTTACTGCACTGGCAAGCCCTGTCGGTCGTGGTCATCGTTTAGGAGTTGAATAGCTTTAACTTGCATTGATTTCACCCGTAATGGTGAGTGACGTGTCCTTCAATTTAAATTCAGCTGTCTTTTTGTCTTTCTACTGCACTCTTGTCCTTCCATTTTTAGAACGTTGTGCGTTTCAATCGTTAGCATTATTTAACCGGTTACCCTCCAAATCTACGTTGAATAAAACACAAATTTTTTTTCAGTACCTGTATACTTCTGTACCGATGAAAATTTCGGCTTGAAAAGAAGTCATGTAGGAAAGTATTATTTCTCGAATATAGCAAGTTTTTCTTGAAAATTGTTTTTTTTGGTTAAAGTTTATCGTTCAATTTTGTACGTCTAGTATATCCATTAAATAAGCACATTGCTGAAGGCGAGTGCACTGGTGGACAGTTAGCTGCCTATTCAGAGTTCGGTGCTACTGCATGCATGTCCCACGCCTGAGCTCAAGCGTGTATTTTGATCACGTAACGGAAATTTTTGTTAGGCAAATTCAGAGCCAGCTTAAGGGACCTGTTTTTAAATTCATGAAAATATTTTGATGGACGAGGCACCTTGGTCTTTGGGATTCAGGGACGTGTTAGGTGTTCGGAGCCGCCACTCGGCGCTTCTGCCGTGCTGCCGCCCGTGTGCGCTGCCGCCCCGCCTCTGGTGTGGAACTATTTCATTATTAACACTTCAGCTGGTCAAGAGCTGTACTGAGTATTGATGGTTATTATATGGCAACTTCACCGGTGGACAGAGGATCATCATATGTGTATAGCTCATCAAAGTATACGAGGAACTTCACGCTTCTCGCGTGTGCAAGCCTTGGGAGCGTTCTAAAGCTATTCTTGGAGGAGGGAAGGCTAATAAGAAACCACGTGTATGCTGCTGTATGTTGGAGACCCTGCCTCCAAAAAGGCGGTCAGCGATCAACTGAAGAATAAATTACTCATTGTACTACTTCCTTCATTTTTATTGTTTAATTAGCAGCTTTGTTCCAATGGATTTCCTCCACGAGAGTCAAGGAGGGGCTTTAATTGTGTTTTATTATTCAAGTCTTCATTTTTCATTGTAAAAGTCCTTTTAAAGCTCTTAGAATAAGATCCTGCGCATTTACATTTTTAATTGTATCGTCACGCTTTGTGTTGTAAATCAAAGTGATCACGCTCATACTTAATGCTTCGTAATAGCGACATCGAGAGCTGATCTTCGCTTCCCACAGCGGCATCGTGTTTCTGAAACTCAGCCCTTGTTAAATACGGTGCGGCGAGTGTCCCGCAGCTGCTGGTGTGTGAGAGCGAGCACGTCTGAACGTGACTGGCGGACCCCGGTCTCGACTGAGTGCGAGCCTGGCAAACATGATCCAAGCGTTGGATTGTTCGCTTGTGTTCAGCCCTTGCTATTGAATGCTTTGGCATTCTTCCGAGTTTTACTCGGAAATTCATTTAGAAAATCTTTCGCTGATATCGTTTCTGCGAATGTAACCTGTGCTGTTTTGGAAGATTTCGTAATTGACCGTATTTACCGTGAGATCTCAAAATTGACCTATTTTACTCACACCGGGTAAACGTTCAACATTTTGTTAGTCTTGTATTCATAACACCCACGTTGGATCTGACTCGAACAATTCTTATTGCTTGCTGCGAGCGGTTTGTAATTTTCATTGCATTAATTGCCTTCATTACGCACCTCGCTACGCCGCATCACTGACGGAATGCTGTTTACTAATGCTGCGCATATTTTGCTCTTCTTTTACGTCGAGAATTTTCCTTGGACGGAGAAGTTACTAAGTAATGTATACATTTGTGCTCTTTAATGTAAGCTAAATGTTACCTTGATAGGATTTGAGGAAGTCCTCTCTGATGTTAACTCAACGCTCATCGTCTGGTGAGAGTGCAGCATGGACAGGCTTTGTGGTAATGTTCCAACACAGTGTTTTGTTGCGATCGCAATTTGTATTTCTTGTTGTCTCTTTGATCATCAATGGGTTAAATATTTTTGCGTGGATGATCATTCATATGCCGGCAAATACTTACTGCGTGCAAATCAACTTATTTTCGACAAGCTGTTGAATCGTGCGTTAAACAAATGTCTTTTTACAAATTGTAGAACTAATGGTACAGAACGTACTGAAGTATGGAAAATCCTTAGTGTTTCTGCAGAACAGATGCACTTTTAATCCGTGCCGTCCTTTCGTCTCCGCAGGTTCAACACTCGCCTCATTATTTGTTATGAGCTTAAATAATGTTCAAAAAGCTGCCGTAAAAGTTGCAAATTTGTGGAGATTAGCATAGTAGCTGTAAGTTGCTCTTCCGCTCAAAATGTTGAAGATGTACATTCAAGCTGGAGATAACACCTCAACACTTTGACGGCAATTGGTTAAACTGAAGTTTAATATTCAACGCAAATTGAAAGAGAATTGTCGGGGGGCAATTTTAAAAATAACAAATATTAACTGGATCGTGCCTTCATTTAGCTTTAATTAAGTATTTGTAAAATGGACTTATTGAGTACTGGTCGGTCAGCAACATTAGGAGAATCCCCTCCGTGGCCACCGGTGGCCCACGTTGAGGTCAAAGTGTTTAATAATTTTCCCCGCTTTTTGAGCACACTCAAAATTCATCGTCTCCATTTAAATTATTTGTTCATGTATTTTTACTATCTTATTTATGCGTGCTGTATAATAAATAAGGTAGAGTTTAGCATGAAGGTCACAGCAGTGTTTCCGGGACAAATTCGAACGTAAGACGCTTCGGCCGCAAGAGGGAGATGGTCGTCCGTTGCCGGAAATGCCGGTGACGCAAGCTCCTGTTCTGATCCTGTGCGCGTTGAGACATGAAATCATACCTTAAACGAAAAACCATCCAGAACTCCAATAATTATTCGTTTGCTATTATTCAATATAAAGTTCATTTTTTATTGTCTTGTGTGCAATGTTTTATCATCAACTACTTGGTGCTTCATGAGGTTCATTTGTCTGCTAGCGTCGTGAACTTCCCGCACAAAAAATTAATCACCTATTGTTCATCGAGCTCCAGTTATTTACGGCGTTCATTAATCGGTCTTCAAAGCTGTGACCGAAGTTGAGATAATATGCAAGCACTGCAGGCATCGCTCTTCATTCAGAGCTGATAAGGGAAAAATGAAACGACGGGAAGATGACGATGAGACGAAAGCAAGACGTCTCGAAATGACAAAATGGGGTTATTGAAATTGGTCGAGGAGAGAGACATCTATGAAGGAAGTAGCAAAATTTGTTGGTGTTCCATGCCGCACTGTTGTGCAGGTCTACCAATAATGGAAACAATCCGGTGCATATCGCAATTCATTGCAAAATTATGGTTCGAAGAAAATTCTAACCGAAGAGACCACCACCGTGAGTGTCGAATTGTTGACCGGAACTGCTGTACATCAAGGATGGAATTATTGTGGAGCGTAAATGATGGCCCTCTCTGCTTTGTGTAAACGAACTCTTCGGAGGGAATTCCATGCGAGGAATATATGGAGCTAATGGGCTCATAGCCGGCTGATGATAACGTCTGCGGAGGGAATTCCATGCGAGGAATATATGGAGCTAATGGGCTCATAGCCGGCTGATGATAACGTCTGCCCACAAGACCTCTCGTTTAAACTGCCAAAGCACACGTTCATGGCAGTGATGGCACTGCAGGAAAATGGAGTGTCTGACTAGGAGGAGGGCCTGGCAGGTTCAAGGGCTGTTTCAGCGACACAGAAATGGGTCCATTACTTCAAGCATCCGTCAAACTGAATCAGCGTGGCTACATTTAGCTGATTGCTAAGCACGTTGTGCCATTTGCACAATATTTGAATGAAGACATGTTGCTTCGCCTGTCTTTCCGGATGACAACTATCGGATGCGTCGAGCTAGAACTGTCATTAATTGACATGACAGTCATTCAGGATATGTGAGGCATTTAGATTGGCTAGCTAAGTCCCCAGACATGAACCCGATAGGAAGTTTGTGGGAATACCGTGAGCGATAAGTTACACGTCGAAGAGATCGTCCACGTACTATGGCCACACTGCGAGATCAGTCGATGTTACAGTGGCATGATATTGACCGGGTGTACATCACGACCCTTGCAGGCTCAATGCCGCTCAGAATTGCCGGCATTATTCGTGCTCAACCTCTCAGGGTGTATACAATTATTATATCTACGTGAATTACCCCTCATGGGGAGACAACTAATGTATCTATGTGAATTTCTCCTCAAGGGGATACAACTATTGTATCTATGTGAATTACCCCTCATGGGGATGCAACCATTGTATCTATGTGAATTACTCCTCAAGGGGATGCAACTATTGTAGCTATGAAAATTCGCACTCTCATTGGGATAATGTGAGATCCCGAGCTGTGAGTTAGGTAGCCTTTCTTTTTGTTGAAGTAAAAGGTATTTTTATTATGTTAAGGACCACCTTTTTTCGGTTCACTGCTATCCTGTTTTTCAGCACCTTCTACTCTCTTCTTCAACTTTTATCTTGTTTCATGAACTTCTTTCTCACTTACTGTTTCTATGCCCCTTCTGCATAGATTCCGCAGTCCCTCAAGTCCATACTAAAAGGTGCTTTCTTCCTTCCGCTCTTTGGAACGCCTTTTTTGCGGTTACTGAGGCTTAAAATAACATTTAATGTGTCACGAGAGCGCGGCTGCAGGTGTAGCACTGTTTTTACCGTTAATTTGACTCAGTAAGTACGGCGCCTCACTCGAAGTTCAATATTCAGCTCAAACCAAACTCCATTTCATTATTCAACATTTAAATGAATAAAAATAATGGAAATTACCCTTCATTTAGTTTATGAGCAAGTGCATGCAAAAATGCGGTCTTGACAGTATTATGGAAATCCCCTTAGTCATCACTGGTGGGTCGCCTCGCAGTCAACTCAGTTAACACTCGACCTTTTCTGCTTAGTGTTTGCGTTGATCAGAAAGGAGTGCGATTTAGGATTCCTCTCGGTTTTTGTGGCTAATACGTAATTTTTATTTGGTATTGTATTGTATAATTTTTTATTTTGTATTACAGACATTATTACTTGGTGTCTTCAAGTACATCGGGTTAGTGAATATTACAATACATACTCTCAGAAGTGAAGTTGAGCTCGGAATTACTATTATTTTGGGACAGTTCAATTTTTACGCCTTTTAGGACTGTATATGGTAGGGTCCTTCGTATGAATTTCAAAATTTTGATTTTATGCGTGCCGCCGTAGTTGATAGGCTGCACATGTAAGGTTCTATCGTTAACTGAGCTGTAGCTTACACATGCTTTAAATTTCTTGCTAGTAATACCGTTAATTTGAGTAAAATTTATTTCATTTCATTGAATATATAGTGATTTACCGTAGATTAGCTTTTAATTAAATACTTTATGGTAACTATCCAATGGTTGCTATATGTTTAGCATATATATTTTAAAATCAACAATGCGAAAAAATTTGCATCTAGCAAAGTCTCTTAGCTACATTAAAAATTGTTGTCCGTTGACGTATTTTTTATTTTCTTCGATTTCAGCGAGATCCTTTTTCTTTATACTAGCTCATGAACTTAGATCAGTATAACGGTGGAATTACAGTACGCAAATGTGTCTTGACGTTCAGTGCTAGATCACGGTTTATCAGCTAAGGTGTCAGAGAACGGAATATCTGCTTGTGACACGCCCTGTGTACAACAAGCAGAGGCCGCAACCCACGTTCTCGTACTGCAGCGCTCCAAGCCCCTTGTACTGATGCAATTATGTTGTTTGAATTTTTGCCTCTATTATTTTATTAAAAGTCAGCGTAATGAGATACCATCTCAGTTTTCACAGCAGTTTTCTTTCGTCGTGGCTGCGCATGTCGCTGCATTAATTGCGTCTGTGAACACTGATCGGAAATGAACCGCACTGGGCAACCATAAAGTAGTTCCCACTATTGACCTACTATGATATCTACAGTATGTACTACCGCAGAAGGGGTATAGTGTTCATGGCACTAGATGCATTGCGACTGCAATCGATTTTCGCTGCAACTAACCCTATTGGCGCTATGCACTACTTTTCATCGCCCTCTAAGCGTCTAAATGCGCCGAACTGCAAAAATCGTTGGAGATACTGAGTCAAGTTTTAGCTGGGCAAGTCAAAGTTATTAATGAAAGTGATCAAGAATGACAGTGGGAGAGTACGCAGAAGAGGTGTTTGGTGCCAAGCTCACCTTATGAAACTTCACGTTCCTCCCCAACTGAATTAGTGCTTCAGTGAGGGTATGGTGCATTTCTCAGTTTTGCTCCATAGTTGCCTTATTGAATATTTTGCCCGAAAACTCCGACCTCAATGATTTTGTTCAGAAAATAGTCAATCTGGTGCCAAACCCTGGCTCGCTCGAAGATAGATATGGCAAGTTTGGATGCTTAACGATTTACTCAAAAGGAATTACGCTCATTGGTTGCACCTTCTCAGAGACTCAAAACAAACGCGTGCACATCTTCTGGGTGTCTGTTGTGGACTTACATGTATGGTTCGACTTACCTTTCTTTTTTCTGAAGGAATGTTGGCGCTAACTTGCGACCGGTGTTCTTGCTCCAGTCTTTCAGATTTGGTTTCTCCACCATAATTCAATTTGTAATTTTGTTTACACACAGCATTGCATTTATTGAAACGCTGTGATGCGCGGACACAACAAGATAGCAGCTGCATAGTAGTTCTTATTCTCTTGCTAACTAACTTTCAGTGTAACAGACCGCCTCTTGAATACTTCATCTAATCGCGGTCAATTCAAGCTTTGTCTAGCTGATCTGCCTACTGTTTTTGTTGTACAACTCTTAGATTCAATTGTTGTAAACAGATTTGATAATAATGCTCAAAACTCGGGACAATCGTATTGTTTTAAACATTCGAAAAAATCTTACTATGATTAATAAAGAAAACACTCATTGTGAGATGTATGCAGATATGCCTCTTTCTGTTTCCGGTGTTGACAGATGCATGTGAGCGCGAGTGTTGACTGGGGCGTTTGATGTGCTGGGATTGTCAGCTCTGCACACACTCGTGCCTGATAACGCCTGATAAGGCGCTTCTGATCACCATGCAGCAGAGATCGCTTGTCACCCTCAACAACTCGCGCTGTCGCTTCCTTCCAACTCTTGAGTGCTCTAGCATGAATGCCAAACTGCGCCAGTCTGTAAGCTTTCATTTTCATGATAACTTGCAGGAGTGTATTGAATGCTCCTCGTGTTGTATAATTTAGGCTTGATCTGAACCGCTTACCTAGTACACCAACGAGCACAGTGTGCGACTTTGGCAGATTTGCAGTTACTTGGAGTGTCGATGATTTCAACTGTTGATTGATTTCCGTACACGCCTGCTTAACTCTCCTATGTAGGGATTCCTTCCAGTGTCGGAATTGCCCGTACTGACGAATTCCTTCAAGTTACCAGATTTCCACGCGTTGAGTGTGCTTAAAACTAGCTCGTATTCTGGGCTACTGGGTCGATGCAGCTGATTTATTGAATCGTTCGTTAGTTCACGGCTGCCGTGCGTTGTTGCGTGAAGAGCAACATTGAGTTTAAAATTCAAACTAGTTGTATGTGATTAGCATGAACATGGTTGCAGCTTGATGATGGCGCGTTATCTTGCTTGTCGTTTTTTGTATTTTTTGTATTCCATCATCCCATGTTTCCGTCCTAGTCATCATTATAATCCTATTTGTGTCAGTTTTTTTAGCGTATCAAAATTTTTCAAAATTTGGTTTCCTTAATTGAACTCTGCGTGAAATGACGTCGCACTATTCCGTGGCATCTTGCGTTCGCCGACGTGCGTGTTCGCATGCGGGGTTCGAACGCCGTACATTTTTTGTGAAGCAGCGTGGCCTTCGTTGCTGCACTGATCATTGGATCATTCATCTCTTGTTGCGAGATGTACGAAGAGTCGTGGGTGGGTGTTGCGGTCCTTGTTGTCGGTCTTGCTCTCAGCCAACCATTTCGCATATTTTATTTTTAAATGCAAAATTCACACTGTGCCTACCGATGACGGCTGGTGATGAGCTTTTAGTCTTTTTTTCCTTTATATTTTTATATTACTTTTTTCATACGTTCATAATTTTCGATAAGTTTCGAATATTTTTATCATTTGTTTGAAAATATTCAACTTTATAAATAAGCTGTGATTTTTTTCGTCTTTACCGTCCATGATGAGGGAAAGTATTTCTATAATATCACACCAACATTTTTATTTATTATGCTTATCTAATACGAGATAATTCACGATTTTGATTATCCATAGAAATGAATAAGCAATCTGATGGAATTAATTGAACTTCGGGTTCACATTTTTGTGCAATAAACGAGAAAATATTGTGTTTTACAAAAGTTTATGTCTCACACAAGTATGTAATACTCCTGCTATTCCGAAATAATTGCCCCAAACTAATTATCTGGTTATTCCAACCTGAACATTCCAATAGATAAAAGTAGGCTACGAATAGCAGAAAAAATGTAACTTATTGTTGAACTCATTTCCTGTAGTATTTGAGTAGTTATAGCAAATTTTCAAGGATATGAGTACAAACAATTTAAAAATTAGTCTGATTCTGCCATCACATGAAAATTGCTTCAGTACAATTATTTGGAAGAGGAATTGTGTTGCTTATTATGGAACCAAACATGAAAAGGAAACGAAACATTTTCATAGTTTGCACAGGTACTTTGTTGTGTCGATTGGGCTATTTTGAAAGCTTCTGCTTTGACCTTCAGCCCATGCCTCTTAAGCATTAAGACCACTGTTTTAGCCAGTTGAGCTGAATTGTTTCAACCATCTATACTACAACGTTCTAGCTGCTTAGTTTTAAATGATTTTTCCCTCTAAATTAAATGATTTTAGCATGCTTAACAATATCAATTGTTCAAGTGAGTTATGCTAAAATTAGACTTCGGCATGCTAGAGTTTGGCTTAAGGGTTTTTGCCACTTATTATTCAAGTAACAGCGTACTGCAGCTAAAATATTATTTGAATGTCCCTGTGAACGTGTTCATCAGTCTTATCCTGGTGGTTAGAATCGAGTATTTTCTTATCGCACTGCTCAGCATGAGCGCTTATGGTGCGTGCTTCCTTATCGGCAGGGCTTCTGGTGCAGGGGAACTAGAACTTGTTCCTCCTGAAAACTTTGACTATCCCCTTATTTTAAGTGCGACCAAGGAACGCTCAAGTCCATTTCCACATAAAATACTTTCCACGTCAACGTCGACCCGTTGGGTGGATTTGTTGTATGTGTGTGCTAAACTGCGTACTTTTTGCTTACTCATTTCCCAAGCGAATGTTGCGGCAATGAATGAGTGCTTCGGTAACGGCTTTGTTAATGTTTTTGTGCCCACAGACATGTATTTCACTTTCTAACTGTGAAACACACATTACATTATTAAACGAATTGTTGTCTACTCAAATCTCGACTCCGTTTGTCTGGTGTTAAAATGTTTTCGCAGTTCTGCTTAGATTTTCAGTTGTTCGACTCCATCTTCAAGCTTCCAAACCTACGGCAAATGTACTGATCACAACTAGAACATTAGCCGTAACCTATCATTTACGATAATTTTTTAGCCTTATCTATGACGAGGCTCCTCACTGTTCCACTTGCCTTATCGTGGCCATGACCGTGAAGTTAACAGCAATACTATTGCTTTGTATTTCTTATTGTGGTCGATGAGCTGTTTGGTCAGATTACGTCACTTAGGCTCACCCCTCTACATAATGAAGACTTGGCATAAATCATAAGCGGGGGATCACAACGTGGATTACAACGACTACCTTTAGCGCTGATATGTCCCCCTCGTGTGGGATGTTGGTTGTCCTTGATCGCTTCAGTTTCCGTGGTTCATTTTCGCGGCCCCGATTGTCGTGCTCAACCCCTCATGCCTGAATTACCTTCGGGGCTGGGGAGGGCGCTCTGCACCAGGGTTGCCAAGGTGGTCTTTCCCTTGCCGAAATTCATAAGTTAAGGCTCTTTTTTGAGTAAAATTTGAGCATAAAAACCGCTCAGAATATGAAAGCACTACTGGGTGTCTCTATGGTCAAAGTGTGATTAATTAATCCCCAAATATGAAGATTTTGGCATTGAAAAGGGAAATCTGGCTGTCATGCTGTGAACTGACGCCAGCTGCCAATGGATGTTTCTAACAGGAATTCCATTTCGTGCAAATCGAGTTATTATCTTCAACTCTGGTTCTAAATGTTGCAACTGATCTGCAAATCCCTGCAACTGCATTCGAACACAACCATGATGCTCGCCTTTGTGTTTCCAATTACCCAAATTTTGGCTAGAACTAATAAACACCTTACCGAAATCAATCGCGCCTCCCAATTGAGTATTAGCCCAATGCATTCTGATTGCCTTCATAAATCAGTTACTGGATTTTTCTTAACACGGGTTCAGAATCATACTCTTGTCCTTGTGTACATTTCTCATTTTAGTTTAAAGCTAAGTGATCTTTTGAAGGTCTTACCTAACGGGCTGTTGTTCCGGATACTGCTGTTTTTGACGAGCTGAAGATATGTTAGGCAGTAGAGAATATCGCTACTTCATTAATTTTGTGTGTAAGAAAATCATTCAATTTGGATTCTTTCCACCTTAGAGCAATTTAGGGAGACGAGGTTGCATTTTTCGATGTTAGCGTGACTTTATTGAGATGTAAATAATTTATCAGTTGTTGATATATCGCATCATGAACGAATCGGAGACCGTTCGCAGTCAGTATTGCATTATTAGAAAGAGCACTTGTGCACCAACCTGCCAATGTTTCTATTATCATGTCTGGTTGAACTGGTGAACTCTTGAAACATGTCCGTTAAATTCATTTTGTAATGAATTGCAAGTGCTAACGGAACGAAAGACTACTTATCTTACCCACGGAACTCCTAAGAGGAGAGGGACTGCTAGTGTATAACCAATTATTGACGCTCCCATGGAAAAGACGTGAGGCCCCGAAGCGAAAGTTAAGAAGGCCATCATTTTGTTGAAACAGAAAATCGTTTTTTTGTTTTGGTATGGATCATCTTTTAACGCTTCACTGGCCCCAGGAGGACTATGTGAGGGCCCGAGCTAAGGGTTAGGTAGGCTTCCTTTTTGTTGAAATAACATAGGTTTTTGCTCTGTTACGGACCATCTTTTTTCGGTTCACTGCTGTCCTGTTTTTTCAACACCTACTACTTTCTTCTTGAACTTTGATCTTGTTTCATAAACTTCTTTCACATCTTACTGTATCTATGCCCTTTCTGCGTAGATTCCACGTTCCCTAAACTCCATACTAAATGGTTCCTTCCTCTCCTTGGATCTCCTTTGTAGCGGATAGGGAGGCTTAAACTAACTAATAATCTAATCTAACGCTTCACTGGCTGTCTTTTTTACAGCTTTGATTACTTCCTTCTTCAACTTTTATTTTTTTCATAGACTTTTTACTCATTTAAATCTTACTGTTTCCAAGCGCATTGTGTAAAGACACACCTTGTACATAGATGCTTCTTTTTCTCTTTAATTCTGTACTAACTAGTGTCTACCTCTGTCTTCTTTTGGGCTCAACCTTTGTTGTGGTTAGAGAGATTTAAATTAACTCCTAATCTAATCTTACCCAGGATAGAGCTTATCAATCTTAGGAGCTGCAGAATTCTCGGGATAATATTTACCGCTTAGTTACCTGTTTCACAAATCACAGGAGACGCAGGTTAAGGAATAGGATTACGTTAGTTAGGTTTGTATCCTATCTTATGGAGACCGGCGCCTCCACAGCAGATAATTTTAGGAAATCTTAGCTCTAGAGAGGCCTTCGAGACTTCAGATTTTCTTGTTCACTTAACTTCTTTCAGTTTACATGCTTTTTTTGTTAGCTCTTTTATGTCTTCAATTCCTTTTCCTTCTAAAATTTACTTCTTTTTCCTTCTAAAGTTGTTTCTATGCTCAGGGTATTTCGTGTGGGGACAGATTTCGTGCATTGATTCTCCGTTTTTTACTGTCTAAACTAAATAGTTCATTCTGTTCTCTCCCTTGAAATTGTCCTTGTTGTGGCCAAGAAATTTTAAGCTTATGCAACGATAATTCATTTCCGGTATATGTTGAAGACATTTCACTGGAAAAGCTGGGCAAAGCTTATGATTTAATGATGGAGTACTTTTGAGTAATACCTTCTATAACTTAACAGTCAATGTCAACTCATGCAAAATAGCCTTAGCATAGATGCATTCTTCCGGCCAGCTAATCGCAAATTTGCTCTAAGTCAACAGATGTACTTCTTTGAAAATTAAAAATACTTCTCTGATTTTGTTTCCATGGGAAGAAATTCGGGTATCAATTTCTGGTATGTGTTCAGATTTATTCTAGTGTACGTAATGAATTTGTACCTTGGCGTTACTGCGATGCGACATTGAAACGTATTCGTCACGAGCATGTCCTAGCGAGTGCTTGCGGGCGCTGGGTTGCTTGTGAGATGAGGCTGCGCCGGTATTTAACGCGTTCGCTGCCGCTGGACGCACATGTGCTCCCAGTGGTCTCATTAGTTAGGTTATAAGTAGCAGAGTTTAAAAAACGACTTTACTACTTTAAAAAAATGTATCTTTCATGAGAAATGTGAAAACGTAATAGCATGATGATATTTTACCCCGGATGCTTTAATCTCTTCTAAGAAAGATGTTAAAATAATTTAAATACTGATCATTCACACCGATTCATGAATGAGCAATTTACCTAGTGTTAAACCGGCAGTGAACGTGTCAACAGCATCAGGAGTGTGCGCCTTGGCTTGGGTTCTGGGCTTGTGCTTCTAGCGCTGACCGCTTCATGGCCTTGCATTACTTCAGTGCATTATTGCCGCGTCGCGCCTTCCTTTGTCCGCTCGTCAGACGGTATTCTCGCAGCGGACTGCACTCACATGATAACTGTGCCACGCACCGACGCACACAAGACCGTACCTTCCTGCCATTTGGGTCAGGGATGAAATGAAGACACTCCTGCAAATATCATCAATGGACTCCTAGACTTTAAGGCGCTGGAAATTCGTTTGGCCACGAACTGCCCAGTTCAGAGAATAATTCTGAACACTCGTCAGATGAAGCTATTATACTATTATCCTGGTATATTGCCATGTGTGGCTATCGGATTCTAATTGTAATCCCATGATAGTTTTCAGTAAGAAAAATAAAAACTGTTAAACGTTGAGGCATAATAATGAGGAAAAATTGTTTCTCCAACGTCAGTGATGATGACTGAAGGAATGAATATTTTGGTTGCTCTTGAAGAATTTATCTTGTTCGTTCTTCATTACTGTGGTTGTAGCACTGACGTAGAGTGCTATCGACTTCTTCAGGGGGAAAGAATGATTGTATCTGTGTGTGTAAGCGCTCTCAGGAGTAAAATGTGTAGCCCTTAGGAGAAGACCTTCCGTTTGTTGAAACAGTAGGTTTTTGCTTTTGCTACGGAATATCTTCTTTCGGTTTACTACTGTCTTTTTTCAGAACCTACTGCTTTCTTCTTTAACTCACAGCCTTTTTTCCTAAACCTCTTTATTAACTTACTATGCAGTCTATCTTGTGTGGGAACTCACCTCGTGCATGGATTCTTCCCCTCAACTTTATACCAGTTGATGCTTTCCTCCTCCCTCTCTTTGGCACACCTCTATTTTGCTTAAGAAGGCTCGAACTTATTTAATCTATGAGTGTCATCGGGAAACATGATGGTGTATGTATCGCTGGACTAGAACGGTTCTACGTGAACGAACAAGCTTCACCTCGATGGCTTAAAGTCTTCGTGCCGCGCATGGCTGCATCCTGCCTGCGGGAAGCGGACAAGCTCGATGTTGTTAGAGTTGCAATACATTGTTATTCTCAGGTATTATGGTCGGCTTCTAAGTATTACACGCCTTGGAAGGTATTGGTTTTGTTTGTTAAGAACAGTTTTTTTACGTTTTACTTTAACATTACTAAGTGATGAAATTTGCCAGTTGAACCTGCAAAAACTAGGGAGATTCAGATTTGTTTCAGATGAGACTATCAAAATTTCACTTTTGTATGTAACAAGTCCCGTTCAGGTTGGCCGTGGAAGTCCGCATTTGGCATAAGATGGGCTAACGCGTGTTTGTGCCTCTATCATCTTCATTTTCCCGCAAGTAACAATTGAGGCTTCCTGCAATTGTGGTCTGTCTCAGCGGTGTGTGCACTGGGGCCGCTCTTTGTCTGGGCGGGGTTACACGGCAGCTTCTCGCTGCGCCACCGCGCTCTTCGTTGTCTAGTTGTTGTTTCTCTCTAATGTGTTACAATGTGCGTCACTTATCAGTTATGTTGTAAAATTTCTTGTTATGCTGACATTGTGTCATTTTATCTTGGTGGTTTTCGTTCTCGGGATTTTCATTGTTTTAATTCGACGTTTATTCTTCATAATCGCCCTTCTCGAGTTGGCACTTCTCAGGTGAGACTTGAACTGAGA
>JACJUY010001249.1:29941-64368 GCA_014220935.1 Platorchestia sp. MABIK
TTAGCGTCCCTGATTGCCTTTGTTGAAGACTTGCAGAAAAAGTCACCGTTTTCAGGTGTTACCTTGCAATGCGTCCCTTACATTGGCGTGAAGCTCTTGTGTGATTTTTTCCTTTTTTACCTGGCAGTCATTGAATGTTTTTTCCCATTTTTTCTCCTTGGAATGATGCGTTATGTGCATTCAGAATTTTCAATGTGTAGTTCGGGTAATTTTAGAGCAGAACTGTAAATGAATACTTCGAATGTCTTACTGAAATGTTCTCATGCATTCGATAGACAATTTGTGTTCCTAAACCACTTGAAACGTAGTAATTTTATTCATCTATTTACTTAGAAAAAGCCCTTAGACAGAATTATAATAGAGCTTAACATGGCTTTTATCATCACAGTATTATGGTGGACGTCTGCTACAGATATCTGTCCTGTGAGGCTTGTGTCAGGAAAACAAACCGTGCTATGCTGTCAATGAAACGCGAACCCTGCTCGTCCGCAGGACACGCTGTCCTATCCGCTGCTTTCTTGCTTCACTCGGACATCATCCCAGTGGGAAGGCCATTTAATCTTCATGTATCTTAATTTGCTGCGTAGGATTTAGCGAATGTGTACACAAATTAAGGATTGGAATACATCTGCTAGAAAAGCTCAAAGTTGACTGTTCTGAAACCAACACAGATCTGCAGTGCAATAACCGCGCATTTTATAACTCCAAGGGTTTTTGAATGTTCTATTTTCCATTAAAGTTGAATAGATTATATTTTCTATGAGGATTTGTTGAAGTTCGTGGATTTCATAATATTCCAGTGTGATCAATCGAATTGATTTTTGAACTGTTAATCGTACTTCGAACGTCAAATTTGAGTATTTTCATGCGTACAACGGAGTATAATTTTCTGCTGTCAACGTCTGCCTTCAACTGCAAATTTGAGAAGCTGGATTATAATTTTAATTTATTTTCTTCGTAGAAAAGTTTCAATTTCGAAAATATTCAGGATTTGTGTAAATTTTTGGTATAGTATTCGTTATATTCTTAGAAACGATGTTCACCATCCATCAGTGCAGATGTCATGATAGCCAATAGTGTTCATTGATTAGTTAATCTTGGTAGTTTAATAGATTTTGAAGCGTTGGTGTATGATTGACATTTTTGATGCACGATATCGTTGTGGTGCATGATGACAAAGACTTGTAAGCAGTAAGATTTTTATGCGATGAAATGATCTTAGAATGCAACTATGTATCACTCGTGCCAAAATGCTTGCTAGAGATCAGCTTATATTTCGAACAAGTTCATCAAGAAGTACGAAATAACTTGTTGCAAGTGGTACGTTTTTTTTTAAGTCGTTGAACACATTGATACTCTCGTCCTGCTCGGAACGTACTCCTCTGTCTCGACGCACTTGGATGACTAATGCGGAAGGTCGGTGGCTGCAGCGATGACGCAAATGACGAGGACTCGTATTTGAAACTTCTTCTGTTGTGTTGAGTAGCGTATCCGATCACACTCTCAGTACTCATATGATTCATATCTCCTGTCGGGTCTTAGCTCAATTCTCAAGTTACCGTTGAACTTGCGAGTGTACCACTTGATGCATCCATTCTACTATTTATACGTTTTCTTTTCTTCATTGTTAAATTTGTTTTTGAAATACGCTTTGAGGGAAATGACAGCCTGTCAAAAAAATTTTGTAAAGAAGGTAGTTTTATTGCCTTGTTTACAAGTAATTGAACCAAACAGAGTCCGAATAGAGCGCACTTGCGCCAATAAGCAGCTCGGTTTCGTGTCTCCAGCACATAGAGGGCTCTCAACTGGGTGCTCATTTTTTCATGAATTTACTGCCCAATTTCTTCAGTGTTGATTTGGGGCCCACTCTTCTCATTTTGCTGCAATTCTCTTGCTGTGTTAAATGTTGAATGTTCTCTGATTTTACTAGTTCGTAGGCCTTTAAAGGTCATAGTGTATGCATTATGCAACGGGAAGTTACAGGAAGCATTAGACTGATTTTCCCGAGAGAGACACTGATAGGTTACCTCAGCCCTTGATAGGCTTTCGGGTTTCCTATCTTTTGTGACCACTTTGCTTCCTGTAGTTTTCGTACCATCTTTGCTCTTTTTTTAACCTCTTCTTTCTTTTTATTCTTAACTTGCTGTTTCTATGTGCAGGGTATCCTGTGTGAGAACAGTCAACACAACTCGACCTTTTTTTTGCAGTTTATTCTAAGTGGTCCTTGCTCTTCTCTCTTTTGAGATCACCGTTTGATGTGCCTGGGATATCTTGAATATACTAAAAATACTGCTCAGTATTGATAATAGTATAAACATCAACAATAATAAAATTTGAGAGCTGCTCGAATTTTTTAGCCATTTCAGTATTCGAATGTAGAAATATTTCGAATTTTATCTCAATCGATCGTAATATTTCCAGAAATATTGTTAGACTTTTCTTTTAAATTAGATGACATTTTAACCTCCAATATTGTCATTGATCTTGCCTTCGTAACTATCCTGCTACATACAAGATGTAAACGCTAATGCGGTTACAATAGAGTTGTTGAGGCTGGCGTAGTTGTGCTGCACATCAAGTCTGGTTTGTCATTTGCGGTGACTCATGCACTGAACAGCGTCGCTGCGTATTGGTGACCTATAGTTGGCGAAGGCGGTGCTGCTGGATAGAGGGAGGTCACGCTTGCGGTTGCCGCGTAACCTCGATATTGCAAGTACCGCCCCACTTCCTGTGGCGTTGGCACGTGTGCTGGATTTGAGCGTGCCAAGTGTGTCTTTTTCCGCCAAATTTTTGATTTTAGCCTGTAACTTGCCGATCTGGGGCGGGGCTACTGTGCTGGACCTCAGGTTGTGGCGCGTAGGAATCGGAACTACTGCGCTGTATTTCAACACTGCAAAAATATAAAATAAGCTTTTGGTCTCTTTTGCTCATAATATCAGGATATCTGACCAGCAATAAGGAGCGTATCTGTCCCACCAAAAGTTTATTTGTAAATCAATGTCGATCATTCATTTGGAGTACGCACCTTGGATCTGACACCTTGGATCTGAAATTTTGCAGTTGTAGTCTGAAGTCCTTTTCATGAGAATTAAAAAAAAAAATCTAGTGTATCATGAAATGATGAACGTATGTTAATTCATCTGTATCCCCTGAAGGAGAGACAACTATTCTATCTGGGAAAATTAGTGCTCTCAGAAGGAAGATGCGAGGTCATGAGCTGAAGGTTAGGTGAGGTTCTTCCTTTTGTTGAAATAGTATTGATTTCTGTTTTGTTACGGACCTTTTTTTTGATTCGCTGCGGTCTTTTTTTGGTACCTATTACATTTTTTTCAACTCTTATTTTGTTTCATAAACTTCTTTCCATGTTGATGTTTCAATGCACAGGATGTGGAAACACTTCGTGCGGATATTCCCTATTCCTTCAATTCTGTACTAAGTGATGCCGGCCGGCCTTCATTCCCATTTAGAACACATACATTGCTGGTTGGGAAGGTTAAATTGATTTATAATTTATTCTGATTATAGTCTAATTCCTTAATTTTAAACTAAATTGTACCTTCCTCTTCACTCTCTTATGAACACCTTCGCTACGGAGGCTTAAATTTATTTATAAGCTAAAATAACTCAACGGGAATATCAATTCCTTGGCGTCAGTTTTATGACTATGTTCACCAGAGAAGTCGTCTATTGGCTAAAATGAAATTAGCCTCAATGAAGTGCGTCACTAGTGTGGTGCTTTTATATATTATTACAGCAATGGGTCGTGCTACTTCACCGGATGGAATAATTAGCTACCTTAACCTTAAAACTCGTCTTCGGCGGTGAGAACCAATAAAATAAGTAATCTGTCACAGAGAACAGATACTTAGAGTTGGTTTGTCACACGGGATTACATAAGAGCTTAAAGGGCGTATCAGTTGTGGCTGAATAAAAATCGGATGTTGTATGAGAAAGAAAGAGCGAACAACGTCGAATTATAATTATACCGTTCAAAATGGAGCATAATAACACTGAAATTCAACTCTCGCGTTTTCGACTCAGGAATCGCGCTGAGACAAAAATGGCCTGAACTGTTACCCTGACATGGGGATCTGTTGGGGCATATGTTGAACACGTCATGCGAGGTGCGACTAGATGCATCTGCTAGCAACATTTGAGGCAAATGTTGGAAGTGCCGTTTCTATTAAGTTGAGTGTCGGACGCGAGATCTCGGCCGCTGCAGCCGTACACCAGCGCAGGGACAGAGACGAAAGAAAGCAGGAGCAGCTCAGCGTGTCGAGGGAACCAAATATTTACGTGGAGCTGCGGTGGCGCTGGGAGAAAGCGGGAACCGAGCGGCGTTTGCGCGGGTCACCGCTCTTTTTCTTGTGCAGCCTCGCGTGAGACGGAGAGGGACTTCTGCTCCGCGCCGGGCTGTGTAGGGGAGGTGTTGTGACGACGCGTCTTTATGCAACTGGACGAGCTTTCTGAATGAGATGTTTTGAAACTTGCATGTATGAAACTCCTCGGGGAGTGTGAGATCAGCAATAGACTTAAGTTAGGTTTGTCTATTGTATGCTATGTGGACTGACGCCACCCGTAGGAGACTGAACGGTAACCTTAGCTGTTGAGAAGCCTCTGAGAGTTCTATCTTCCATGTGATTCTTTCTGTACTCAAACCTTCTTTGCTATCTTTTTGTATTTTCCTCATCATCGTTCATAACTTGCAATTTCATTGCGCAGGGTATCCTGCGTGGGAACGCAACCTGTGCATTAGTTCCACGCTCTCTATAGTCCATATTAAATGGCCCTTTCTCTTGGTTTTCTGAGGTCTCCTTTTATGAGGCGATGGAATCTTCAACTATTATAATTATAATGATAATAAAAATCAACTAAAGTATTAATAATTATTGAAGTAATTATGCTCAGAAGCGCAACTATTGTATCTATGGGAATTGGCGCTCCCAGGGGGACTATGTGAGGGCCCGAGCTAAAGGTTAGGTAGGCTTTCTTTTTGTTGAAATAGAATAGGATTTTTGTTTTGTTACGGACCACCCTTTTTTCGGTTCACTGCTGTCCTGTTTTTCAGTACCTACTACTTCCTTCTTCAACTTTGATCTTGTTTCATAATCTTCTTTCCCAACTTACTGTTTCTATGCCCTTTCTGCGTAGATTCCGCGTTTCCTTAACTCCATACTAAATGGTGCCTTCCTCCTTCCTCTCTTTGGATCGCATTTGTTGCTGCGGGTAGGGAGGCTAAAACTAACGACTAATCTAATCTATGCTCAGAAGCGAAGTAAATTGGATAAATCGAGTTCGCTTTTATATTGTGTCCTCTTCAGTACATTGATGTGTATGAATTCGTATAACAATTACTAATTTCTTGAGTGAGATCAAGCCCAGTTCACCTGCCATTTATTTCATCGAATTATGCCATTAGTACTGATTTACTATTAGTCGTATGCTATCTCCCTTAAGGATGTTCTTCTATTTAACTTCCTCTTCATACTCTACCTGCGCATCCATAGACTTCTTATGTACAACGCAATCACACATTCCCGTAGTAATAAAAGATTGTATGACTATATTTAGGAACTACCATTCCTGCTCTTACTCGTCGGTCGAGTACTGCGTCATTGTATTTAACTTGCTTTTGTCTCAGTTATTTGTCTATCGCTCAATTCTTCTATCGCAAACGCTCTTGCCAGACTTATTTATGGTTTGTTGTAATTTCAATGATATGTACTTACTAAGAGTTGGGATGTGTATGTGCGAGTCTCTAAAACTCGATCAATTACAATGTACATGTATAATGATCTTTCGTGCGTGTGTGATTCGAAGATATCATTTTATATTACAGCAAACTCAAATTCCACCGTTCAGCTACATTATAATGATCGTTCTCGCTGTATAGTTCTTTTATCGTATTCATAAGTCATTTTTTCCGATGACATATTTTCAGTAAAATTTCTGATGTTAGATGATTGCAAAGGATTAAATAATCAGGCTTCCAAATTAGTTATTTAATATAGAAATGATGACTTGAAAATTAACGATGACTTCTGATTCAAATAGTTAACACAATCGATGGACAGGAATTTATCTATAATAAGCACATATCGAGGTGAGGCCTCGTTACTGAATCAGGTAGCAAAACACAGATTATCTAATACATTATGTGGAATTACGCATACATCTTAGTTACAGAATAGTGCTCCGCACACTGTAAGCAAATGCAGATTCCTACACGTAAGATAACAGGAATGAATGGTAATTGTGGATACATGAAGAATTGATACTCATCTGCACTCAAATTCCAGATTGGCGACTAATAGATAATTCAATTAAGTGGCTCCAATGAATATAACGGCCAGCGCCATCGCCTTGCCCAGAGGGCAGAGCGAGGCACCTACACGTCCTGCACTTAGAGTCTCGGTGGAGCTAATGCCCTAACGCTGCCTCGCAGACGAACAGCCACAGTGACGCTGTTATGATTGGGAACATACGTGTCCTGGTTCACGAATCTTTACATTAATAATTTACCGGAAATAGCAAGTGTCGTCAGATAATTAGATTAGATTACGTTCACACATTAAATAACAAGTAATTATATGGAATGAACAAGATTCTAGGTGTCTACGAATAGAGTTGAGATATGTGAAGAGAAATAGAGATACCTAGCACTACAGCTTTCTCAAGACGCTGGGGGACGTGGAGTTCTCCAGAGTGGGGGTGTCAAGGTGGGGTAGTTTTCAAATGACGCTTTCTCGAGGTTGACGGTTTGACGGTTGACGGTTTGATGCGATGTTCTGGGCAATGTTCGTAGAACTGAGCACATGCTGCTCGTATCGACGATAACATATTTTTGATGGCGGATCTTTTCCGAAGGTGATCGTTGGCCAAACGAACCCTTCTTCGTAACGTTTATTTAAACACGACGTAGGGTATCTGAAGCGTAAAACCACGACACATGTAAATCTCACGATTATCATTTGAACACAGTTATAATAGGAGAGCTTTACACCCACGCTCTAGTTAGTTGTAGGCGTATGCTATTGTCTGCTTCGAGCTACGATTTCTGTCTGCGAATTTCGAGCTTGATGTAAAGATCTTGCTGGGATACGAGGCACATTAACATACAATGGCTACAGAGAAATAAGGTAGCGGGAGCTATGACGGTTGTCCATATCTGGATCCCTGCGCGATTTGAAGCTGGCTTTTCACATCATCCACGTCGTCTTACCGGTACAGCTGGCAGCGTGATTTCTACTAAGCCGGAGTGACTGTGCTTCGTGTTATTTTTTGATGTCTAGATCCTCAAAGTTCAAATTTTTTCAATGAACATGTGAGCATTTGGCATCTCAGGATTTGTGCCCTTGCGACGGCACGAATTGGTTCAAAATCCGGCCTCTGGTCCGTGGGTAGCGGAATCGTATGCCCCAAATTTTTATTTGTGTTCGAGTGTCTTCTTGTTTTGAATCTCCCAGGACCCGGTCTCTACCCTTATAGTTACTCGTTATTTTTCCTCTGATTGCTACTTTAGAGTTATGGTTCATTTTACTTGTAGATCAATTTTTTAACTAATCCTATTGTTAGTAGAGGTCCAGTTTTTTTTATCGATATCTGACTCGCAGTTATTTTAAAGACTCGTGTCTTTCCATCGGTGGTTTTACTTCTTGAATGTCGGAGCTGGAGTGAATGTGGTCAGTCACTTTCACGAGCGTTCTTCATGCGCGTGGTGACCGACCATTGTGCGGCCGTACAGCTGGCCCTGCATTTGCTCATTGGCATGTTAAGTTGTCAGGCCTGACTGCGTGCGTAGAACGCACGTAATCATTGGATCATTCTCTTTGTTTTCATTCGAGTGTTGGTCCGCTGAATGACTATGATGGTTGCGACCTGAAAGGTTTTGAGTGGAATGGTGAGGTTGTCTTTTTCGGTGTTTACAGTGAAAATGTTTCAAAATAATTGTCTCGATACAACTTACCTGAAGGTTTTATTTTAGTTGCTGATGTCCATGACAAATCACGAGGTTCCTTGGTGACAGTAGTATGATGTTGAGGCTAAGTTTGAACACATTATGAACTCAATTTGTTGTATATAGAGTGAAATGTAAATAATTTTCACCAGATTTTTATGAGCGAGAAAGCCGTTTAATGAAAAAATTACCCATCGACCTAAGTTCCAACTCCTTGATAGCTTGGGCCTGTAAATGTTGTGAACTACAAGTTTATAGCCACCCTTGAATAGGATAATTCTGTGTTGTGCAATAATATTTTTCTTTTGTAAAGCAATAACATGTTAGCATTAAGCTACATATGTATGTAACCGATTGTTGTATTATGGATTTCAGTGAAAGTTCAATAACGTTAGATAATTAGTGTATTTAATGAAAACAAATAATGCAATATTGCATCAGTGCGGCAATTCAAAGAAATTATCAGGGTTTACTGGGTGAATAATATTGTCAATAAATTTAAATATGGAAATTGTCGTGTAGAACGAACGTTCAACAAGATTAAGCATTGTGTTAGAGTGAACGAAGAAGATAGTGAAGAGGGAAGTTGTATGAAACCGACGTCAAAGCTTCAAAGACGTCGCCAAAGGCTGCGAAGTATAGCTATTAACAATGAAATAGTTTGAAAGCTGGATTATCACAGACAAATTACTAGAAAGAAGCCTTTGGTTTCAGAGCTAATTTTTGCTGACGACAGCTTGAATGCCCTGAAATACTGTGAAATATTCAGGATAAGGCTACTCCTAATTTTGAAACCGGTCTGTTTGATAATAAATTTCATTCTTCAAGACGATGGCGTGCCATGTCGTACCAGCAAAGAAGCAAAGGGCTGAAAAATATCGCCTGGTCACTGGCATAGGTCGTCCAAAGTCCTGGAACGAATAGAATAGAGCACGTTTGGAAATACCTTTACCGAAAGCTTCCACAGCATGAGGGCTGAGTTGCGGCCATTGCAATTCTAAAAGAAACATTGCTAGAGTGGCATAACATGGATTAGACGTTATGGTAACTCGATTAAATCTATTGAAAATTTATTACATGCGCTGAAACATAAACCTACTCCGCATTAGGTACAATTATTGTTTATTTAAGAAGAGTTTATAATGAAAAATTGAGAAACAGATGTGATTTATTTCTGGTGAAAATAAATTTGGCATTAGGTTTCTTACATACTCATTACTTTGCCATGAAACCTAAAACATCAATGCTTTTGCTCATTTTCCGTGTAGTTAATTATATTACTGTTACAAGGCTTACTGTAAATGTTATTACATTTCGCCGACACTCCGTGTGGAGAAGTTGGCACTTTGGTGAGAAAATTGTGCCATCGATTTTTTTTAGGTTGAGTGAACTTGGTGCAATCATTCGTGAGTAGTTAATGGATGTATTCAAATAGGAAATAATATTCTTAAATAATTACGCTGCATCGTCTGGAGAACAAGCCTGTACAGTTTTACCGGCCTTTCGAGCCTGTACCAAAGTCCATCAGTTACAGTTCTGAGGTGTAGGCTTAGGATATATATATATAGCCTTTAGAGTTTAGAGTGAACTTTCGACTTCGATTCAATGGATTCTCTGACTTGAACCCAAGGTTAGAAGCGCTTAGACTGGCGTTAGTTTGACGGTAAAATTCAGAACAAGTGTAGGAAAATGGCTTCAATTTTCTTGAGCGACTGATTTTTTGTAGCTGCTTTAGGGCTAGGGCAATTTTTGGCGACGAGAAATGAACACAAGTGCACCGTGCGACTCCGCAGCCCGGCTTCCGAGGCCCTGGTCTCATTAAATGGCGATAAAGGCCGTTTATTGTTCCTAGTAGCGGTACATGCACGCGAGGCTTGGCTCCCTAATTATTGTGCAAACAGTTTACGCCTCCTCACTTGGGGCGTGGAGGAGCACTAGAGCAGCGTTTCTTGCCCTCAGGGAATGCTCTCTTCACGCAATGCTCATGTTTCACCTTACTCCAAACGGCGCTTTTAGAAATGCGGGCTTTTATTCTGTCCAGTGCTGATAAAATGTCCTAAACGTGCGCTGTTGCACGAGTTACTCCACTTTTTAAACATGCCTCTCACTTGAATGATCAATGTGTACCATAATAATAGTGATATTTTATGTTTATCTTGTTAGCCTAGTGTCAAGTTTCTCGGATCACCTTATCTTTAGGAGAGGATGTGTTTACGAGACCATTGTAGCGACGTCATTAGGTACTGCTGTACATACATATATGCCCTAACTAAACTGGGGCACTCACAATTTTTGCACAGGCACTTAAGGCGTACGTCGCCCTTCTGCGACTTGTTTGGCTTCATTTGTTGGAGACTGATGAAGCTTGCATTTGCCTCTCAGCAGGAAGAACCATTTGCTCTCGAGTCAGATTTGGGAGTTTGTTACTGTAAATAGTCTCGACCCCGTGACTGAGTGTTGAATGATGTTGTCGCTGTAGCACACATTAGCCAATAAGAACCTTTATATCTACTGAAAAATGACTTTTCATTAGCGAAACCCAAAAATATAAAATGAGTATACTTTTAACGATGAGGATCATACGGAAAACAGTAATTTCAATATTTTGAAGTTTTTCTCTTATTTCAATTTTTGTATGCTCTCAATCTGCGGATTGCGTACTTAGATTATGCCTACAAGCTCATTCATATTGTGTTCTTGATATCCCGTGCCTTACTCAATTTTTGGGTTGCTCATTTCATGCGTAATCTTACGTACCTAACTACGACAAAGAATTAATTTTACTGCAGTAAAGCTAGCAAGCTTCTTTGAAGAGTTCGTTAACCCTACATGGAAACTAGTGATTCAGAAGACGAGTTTCCAAGAGGGAAAGTTACAATTTACGGTAAAATGAAGCAAAACTCGTTCCATTTGAAGTCGGTGCAGTTGATGTCCCGTTCTGTGGCGGTGCTGGTGCAGCGGTCCGCAGTTCGCCTTGAAGGTATTGGGCTACGAGTCTCGTCTTGCGTAACGTGGGCTCTCTTTCTGAACTCCTGACATCTGCGATATTTGTGCCCTCGCATGCATTGCCCTGGATTCTTTGCACACGTGTCTGCAAGTTATGCAGAGCTCGGGTAACGTTACAGTGCTCTTTTTTCGTCGCAGTACCTGCAGGGTCTTAGCCTCGAGACTGACACAGTCGAGGCGAGTTTTTCATGCGTCTGTATTTATCATCCAACTTTGATTATTTGCGGTACATTGAAAGTTTTGACCTCGTTCGCATTCGGCAGGACTTATATGGTCAGGTTGACCCAGAGAAGCGCCGCGCCTATTTCTCATTTTATTGCAAATTTTTAAGGGCGATAGCTTCATGTTTTCATTTGCCTATCAGTTTTGCATTTACTGTCTCTGTATCAGTGCCCTAAACTTTTTTGTCCCCGCTTGGATAGATATGCAGGTTGTTTTATGTTACCTGCGAGGAAATTAATTGAATATTTATCCGTTAATATATTGGTGAGGCATTTTGTAGTTGTCTAATTGATCGCTTGACTCACATTCTGTAGTTATACAGTGATGAGAAAAGAGTGGGTAAATAGGGATATCTCGTTATAATTGCCGTCATATAATTCATAATATGGCTTATCTTCTAACTAACCAGGAATTATTGGTATAATTTTGATGTTTTCCTGATTATTAAGGATAACGTGTAGTTATGTTCACATCCTGCCCTTTTTTACTGGAGCCTCCATATAACGATTATTGTCTATGCGTGCTATAGCGGCGAATTTCTAATTGCTGGGTATTTGAAATATTTGTACGATCGCTTTTTTTAATAACTTTCTGACACTATTCATCTCCTTAGGTAAACTGAAGTTGGGATAACTTCGAGCCAAATTTTGTGTCTGACGGGAAATTTTTGGTTTTGGGAAGGCGTACTGAGTGATTCGCTCCAATATGAGGGACTAATTGCAGTCAGGAGATGATGACACTTCTGAGGCACTCAAGTTGTGGGTTGGTAGAGGTATTACTGTTACAGTCTGTCCTCGTCATCCGTCGTTTGGTTGTAGCGCTTTTGACTATTTCTAGATCAGATTTGACTGAACTGTTGCTAAAAATAATCTTCAGATTTTTTTAAAGTTCACGCTGAAATTGTGATGTTTTTAAAATCATTATGCTGACAGACTCAAATTTGTACTTCAGCTTCCTTCTGTCCAATATTTGATATTTTATTGTGGCTTAGCAAGAAATTGCATATCGTAAAGTCCTGCGCAGTGAATATGTCACGCTAGACGGCTGCATGTCATGCGTTACTACACTCACCTGAGTCGCGCGTTACGTTTGCTGCCCATCTAGGTTAACGCCAAACATTTCTGCTTCCCCTGGCTCGCGCATTGCATTGCTGTATCCTTTAAGCTGTGAATTACATGACGTGCACCGTGGGTCGATAGCTGGTTTGCAATGCCTGCAGCACCTGATATTACATCTGTAAAGCTGACTTCTGTTGTATACCATCTGCTAACGCTTGCTCGGCCAGGCTGCTGCCTGCATGTTGCAGCGTCGCTAGCACGTGCTCTTTGTTGCCCCAGGGCCTGCGTCAAAACGCCCTTTGTGCCTTTCTGAAAGATAATGTCCTTTCTGCTTTGTAAGGCCTGTTTATGATTGCGTCCTTCTCGCTATGAAATTAACCTTGCGAGTTTGAAACCTGCTTAGCAATGAGTCCATGGACTGACCAATATTATTTCCGCCTAATAATTATGCTTTTAACAAGTTAACGATTGACAGAGCTTTGTGCAAAAAAATACTCCGAGAAAGACATTTTAAAACGTGTGCATCAATGTTCGATATTCACTGCCGTAAGCTCTGATGCACTGATGTTTGCGTGTGAAAACTAATTGTTGAAAGCGTCAAAAATTATTTACTCCTGTGACTTTGACAGAGTTTTGTATAAAAAATTACGCATAGGAAAACATTTTAATGCAAGCTAATCAATTCTGAGTATTCACAACCGTAAACGCTGCTTTTGCTGGTATCTTCGTGTGAAAATCAAAAGTTGAAAGCTACGGAAGTGTTGTGCTCCTGTGTCCGTAGATATCGGTCTGTGCGCTTGTGGTGGCGCCCACACACGCCACTCGGGAGCCTTGTTCCTGGTAAGGTGTGGCGTTATTAAATGCACCTGAAATGTGTGGCGGGGTGCTGGGCATGCGCGATCTATCCACTTGTGCGAGGTTCAGAGTGGACGCTTACGAAGAAGTTGGAGTCGCGATTAAACAGGTTTTATTGCGTCAAGTTCTCACTTTTCTTTTGCTTCTATATTTTCTCTTTGAACAACTCGCAGTGTTTTTTATCTAACACGACATTGACGTTCCATTGGGAGTGCTGTTATCAAACTAGCGAAGATTAATCCTCCGGTGTCAAAAGAATGGTATTGCGTGCATTTCTATTCAAGATACTTAGCCGGTAAAAGGTCCATCGAAAAACGACAAATTTACTTAAGGCATTGTAGTGAAATCAACTTTCGACGTCTTTATCCTTCAGTAGTTATTCAAAATTAATAGAGGAATGAGTGTTAGTTTTGGGAATTTTGCTGGAGTGTCGATGCCTTTCGGCTTGCCCTTCTCGCAACTGCTGTGGATCTCCTCAGTATCCTCAGTGAGCTTTAAAATAATGCATTCAAAGAGGGTGCACAATACAGCAGAGCTGATGATTTTAGACTTAAGATTATCGATCTATTGTTTCTAGTCCGCTTAGCTTTTTAAAAGTTGTTGACTTCTATTGGGCTTGTAGATGTGTTTGAAATATGAAGTGAATCCTAAGTTTGGGTTTAAACTGCTCTCTGGACCTACGAAAAATTTCAAAATGTTCGAAATGAGCACCTCCAAAAATGTTTGACAAACTATAAGGTATGCATGTACAGGTTTTGTTCAATTTCACTCTCATTTTTCAGTGCTGAGACAACCTTTCCGCTTCCGACGATATCGATTAAAGTACTCAATTAGACGGTGTTTCTATTTCCAAGAAGAGAATAATATTGTAACTTAATGTTGCTATTAGGGTAAGATATGGGGATAAATAGTAGAAATTAGGATAATCAGCAGTGGGCACGAAATTTTATTTATTGACACATAATTCGTTACTAAAATTTTTCCATTTCGTTTTCACCAAACCCAACTGGAACTTTCTTACTATCTACGGTAAGAAAGTTTACGCAGAGAAAAAGTTAAAATCCGATCCTAAACGACCAATACTTGGTAAACGATTGATATGTGCGCTACCATTGTACAGATATGGAGGGCAAAGTGGAGCGTAAATTATGCATGTTCTACTCTTCCTAAGGATAAATGATCGGCGAGAGAGCCTCGGCTCCATAAGGGCGATCACATGGCGAGGTTTACGAGTCTTGGCACGGCACTTGCGCTCGTCACCAGGAGATGCCTCGCTGCGTGTGTGCAGCTTAGATGCGGCCGACAAACACATGCGTCATCTACAGTCGCCACTATAGCGTGTTTCATCGTTTACATTCAAATATGGATGAAAGGATATTAGATGATTTATCAAGATGAAAGTCATTGTATTTCTTCCCATAATTCATTGGTCACAACCCCTAAGAGGGATACAATCTTTGGAATTAGCGCTCACAAGGGGAATACGTGAGGTCCTGAGCTATAGGCTAAGTAGGCCTTCATTTTGTTAAAATAAAATAGGTTACTTGTTTTACTACAGACCATCTTTTTTCGGTTTACTGCTGTCCTGTTTTTCAGCACCTACTACTTTCTTCTTTCATTTTTGTCTTTTTTCATAATTTTTTCTCAACTCACTGTTTCTATGTGCCTTGTGCATAGATTCTGCGTTCCTGGAAGTCTATCGTAAATGGTGCCTTCTTCCTTCCTCTCTTTGGATCACCTTTGTTGCGGTTAGAGAGGATTCAACTAACATCTAATCTATTTCTTGGGTACGTTGTTTGCTATAGTTCGTTTCCGTGCATGCTGTTATCACTCACAGTTCTAACTTCACCTTTGGAAGCACTCGTGACTGTGTGGTGCCAGGTGTAAGCGAAATGTTGGGTGCTGAGCTACTTTATTGAAGAAAAATTCATTTGCGTTAGCTGCGCTCGTTCTTAGTTTTCCCCATCTGTTACCCCGGAAATCATTCGCTTCTTTCTCTGCTGCTGATGTTCATACAAATGTTAGCTCTCGTTTGTTGTTGAAAATCGAGGAATATTTTGGCTCCCACTTCTTTCACTCGGGCCTTATATTTTTGGGGATGCTAATCAATGTTGGTACTGATGTTAGTTATAAATCACTTTTCGGGGTATTTCCATCGTTTACCGTAGGTTTGTCAGACCACGAGGCCTATCTGACTCTGTGACTACGTTCACTGCATCATCCTCTTATCATGAAACGGTTGTGTGCCGCCACTGGCCTGATGTTATGAAGGATCACACTGTGCCCGCGCTGGCGGCCCTAGCCCAAACCCGAGCAGCACTCAACGAACCGGTTATCATAAACGCCGACCCTTTCACTCCTCCCTCGTCTCGACCCACAACCTCGGTTTTCCGGTGCCAAAACGCCCATGTAGACCGAGTGTTCCCTTGTATACATGAATGTGCCGAGGCCTTGAAGCATAGTTTAATGATCGCCTCCCTGCAAGTGCATAGCATTGACGTTTAGTCAACAGGAGAATATTGTTTCAAAGAGAGAAACTCATCGTTTGGGCGCTCTAAACTCGGCGAAGCCGTGCCAGGGTCACCGAGCGCGACGTGAACAGCGCGCCCCGGTGAAACTGCGAGCGTAGCAGACTTTCGCCATTGTAATTGCCAAACTGCTTCGTCAAAGTGAAACCCTGTCGTAGCCGTTAAGAATCTCTGCGTTTTCAGCTTACTGAAGAATGAATCTAGCGTCTCTTCGGTCGGATTTGTTTTATATGTCTGAAAAATATGCCTTCTTCGCTCAGAGGGCATGACCTCATTTAACGTACACGATTCAACCTATAGAAGCCAAAATGTGACTAATGTATTTGTCTGTGTTTAGTGTAACTTTCGTTTGTAACTTCAGTCGTTTGCTTGGTGAGGGCGCTGCTGCTCTTCCATCGTGCTGGGGACTCGTAGCAACAGGACCTGTCAGGAATCATTTGGCCCAAAGAATATGCATGGACCTCTCATATTGCATCGCGCGAGATTTTCTGTCATGTAATCTTGCGTAGCGCATTTCATCACATCTGTGTGGTATTATACTTGTGACGTATATTTTCACTGCTAATAATTCGCTTCATATATATATATATATAACGCTTGCAAGGTGATATAATGTGGTTGAGTCCCCTCATGGGGATGTAACTATCGTATCAATGGAAATTAGCGTTCTCAGTGGGAAGATATGTTGTCCCGAGCTTGTGGTCAGTTAGGCTTTTTGGTAAAATAAAATAGTTTACGGTTTTGTTGTAGACCATCTTTTTGCAGTTTACTATTGTACTGTTTTTCAGCACCTACTACTGTCTTCTTCAACTTTAATCTCCTTTCAATAAACCTATTTAGTAACTCACTGTTTCTATAGGTATGATTTTTTTGTGGCAACAAACCTTTTGCATATATTCATATTTTCTTAACTCCACAAAAGTTGGTGCTTCCTATCTTACTTTGGAACACTTTAGTTGTAGTAAGGGAGGATGTAACTAGTTTATTGTATCTAATCTGAAATATGGCTTGAGTAAAGTTTCATGTTTTGTATTATAAAGTCTGAGTTTTGCTCCTTCCAGTAATTAGACAAGTGTCTGAGAACGTCTCTTATACTCGTTTTGATTCCAATAACGGTGATGTCTTGAGCCCAAAAATACTGGATTAATTCAGTCGAAACATTTTTTTGATTACTTATCTGGAGAATGACTTTTACCATTATTCATGGATTTTAGTTTAGAAATAATATTCTTACATATGCTGTTGCACAGCAAGACCAAATCCAGCTGACGTTAAAAGTCAGTGAAAACAGGCTCTGTTCGCGTGACGTAGGCATAAAGATTTAAATACTATTTTTCTGCTTTTTACCTAGTTTTGTGCCATGTGCAATGTCTGGATAGTACAGTGACTTGTGACTTGCGTATTTTGCCGTAACGGGGTCAGGCACGAGGGCTGCGACCAGGCAGTGGCTACTCCTGTATGGCGCGGGTGACCGCAGCACCACCCACCACCGCTGAGTGCTCATTTCCGCCAGCTCGTCCCGCTTGTGTCTCGTACCCACGAGTGTCACACTTACTTGCTCAACACTCGTTTTCAAGCGCAATGACTCATTTTCCTCCCCGAAAAAGTGAAAAGGAATCCCTAACTCAAATTTAAGGGGTCATGACATTTAAAATTTGGCGAAGAGACTAGTTCATTTCTTTGGATGAGATTGGTTTGAAATTTAAAGTTTTATGAGTTTCATCATGGTGTTTGAACAGCGCGTGTGTGTTAACTATTTTCCTAAGTACACTTGAAATTTTATGCTGGAAATTTTATTTGCGTGAAATTTGAAATAAAGCTCGCTGCCGCTGAACGCACATGTGTATCCAGCGGTCTCCGGTTTAGTAAGATTGTCAGTAGCAGAGTTTAAAAAACGACTTTGCTGCTCGAAAAAAATTGTCTCTTTCCTAAGAAGTGTGAAAATGTAATAGCATGATGATGTTTTACCTTGTATGCTTAAATCTCTTCAGAAAAGATGTTGAGCTAATTGAATTGCACTTCATTCACACCGATACGTTAATGAGCAATTTACCTAGTGTTACTCTTATGCCCCAATAAGCAGTCAACGTGATAATTTATGCGTGTGTTCGCAATGCCTGCAAACTCACATAAACGCTTATTCGTGTACTTCAAAATACGGCCTAATGTTGGAGTGACAATATGAAATTTTTCTTGCCAGTGAATGAAATGGGAAGCCTTGCGAAATTTTCCATTTCTTGACTGAATGAGAACGTGTTTAAGCGCTGTGGGAGAAGTTTTTCCGTCTTGTGCAGAAGTAACGGAATTGAGGCTCGCATCAGTTCCGCTGCTGCATTCTTCCCCATCGCTCGAGAGCGTTGACTTGAGCGCTGCTGTGCACCCGACGTAACTGTCGCGTCTTTTCTGCGTGCACCCTGCATTCTGCCGCCCTTGTCAAGCGCAGCAAGGAGGTGTAGTGCGTTGTGGTATTAGTTCATGGTGATCTTAATTCTGTTTATGCCTTAGTTGCTGGCAGTCATGGGTGGATGAAACATGTTTTTTTATTTGCCATCACCATGCCTCTTATTCTCGCTGTGTTGAGGTTGATGTGTACGTGAGTCGAGGTAAACGTTAGAAGTTTCTTTTGTGGATTGGTAACATCTTTGTGGAAACTGTTTCTTTACAGTTCATTTATGTGACAGTTCTGCTCCTCTGTTCGTCATAGACATAAGAGCATAAAACTAGACTAATTATTGTTAAGTTGCTCAAGAACGCTAACAGCGAAAATTCTTAGAAGGAAGCTACACATGGAAGTTTTTTTTTGTTCTTCGAAGGCTACTCTTGAGGAACAAGGCTTCTAGGTTGCAACACCTGTGGCTTGGTGTACTGCACCGTGATGACAACGTGTCAAGTGTTTGATGTCAATTGAAGCTTGTGTTAATATCCAGCTGATATTTGTGGGGCTGTCCATTGTATTTGTACGCTTTGTCATTCGTGTTTAGAACTTCATGGTATTGGCTCTTAGTATTTTCTGTTATATATGTTTGTACGTTTATGGGATCGACAATGGCATTTGTAATTGTTTAAATTATATTTGTAATTTATCGGTTTCAAATCTTGTGTGGTATGGGCTTATGGGAAACAATCTCATTTTTTTTATAGTCGTCTATAATAATCACTATATTACATTTTCCCAGAAATATGTGAATTCATTGATTAAATTTGTAATTTACTATAATTTTGTTAGTATTTTCCCTCCAGTTCCACCCGACATTCAATTTTCTCCAACTGGATAACCAGCTCTGCCCAGCAACTTGATCTGTTTGCAGAAGTTTGTCAGCTCAAGCTCCCTATTGTTCTGTACGCAATTCCCATTCACGCCTCGAATGTTTACTGCATTCTCACTGTGCAAATCGAGCTCGGTGCTTATAACGATACAGGTACGATGAAAGCAAATGTAATGCAGCAATGACTGATTATTCATGTCGTTCATAAGGTGAAAGAATGATCTTGCACTCAGTGTTAGGGCATGCTATTGCACGTTCTTCGGATGTTCTTGCTTAACTTTCTCGTGACCTCCGAGGCGAGCGAGAGTTTTAATGCACCCTTCAAATGTTTCTAATTTCCCACAAATACACGCCCCGGAGTGAAAGCTTCGCAGCTTAACTTTGATACTTCGTCTTTTAAGGGTTCATTTCACTTTTCTTAACCGTGTGTTCCAGATGCTCCGGCATTTACGGATTGAGATTAGTTCTCCGATTACACATAGATATCCAACTGACTTCCTCTCATGACTACCCATTGATGTCTCGCTTATATTTTTGTCATCTGTATTTCAATCCGAGCTCTTCATCATTAATATTTGATCGGTAGTTGAAGAATTCATGACAGTGTAATTAGGAAGGTATGGACTTCTTATTTTCATAACACCCTTGAGTATTTTTCACGGGATGCGATACTTCTAAAGTGTGTGGGACCTCTCCGTGCTTTTGTTATCTTCTGCTCACGGCTGTTGTTTGTGGACGGAGCTGTGTGCGTCTGTGACGCCTCTGTCGTGTGCGATTCCTTTTGACGAAATTCGATACTCCTTCGTTGACTCGAATGATTGCAGGTTTATTTACTATATTGAAGTTTAGGTGATGTAAGAACAAGAAAATGTAAATTTCTCCACTTGAAGCAGATTATTTCTGTAAGGAGTTGGTACTCTTAATACACAAAAAACCTAACCGCTAGTATAAATAAATGTCGTTAACCATATTTCATTTCAAATCCCAACTCGGTAAGATTCTTCAAGTAACACAATGTCAAGGTTATTTTGCTACTGTTGTAGCTCAGTTTTATGTAACTCCTGCATTGTCCGTCGCCTCCTGGTCGGGAAGCAACTCCACAAGGTGAGCTTGTGGAGTTACATTACTCGCATTACTGAGTTTCTCGCTTCACTTCCTCTCTAATGCAAGCTCACGTCGCGAAAGTAAATATCAAGTCAGTCCCCAACAAACGGGGAGCATGATAGAAAAAGGAATATGTTTTTTCTGAATAAATGTACGCGATTATACAAGTTATTCGGAAGTGAAAGTGTGCGCGAACTTTTTTGTGTGAGAAAAATTCTTGCAGGGGGAAAGATAAACTTGGTAATTCAGTTCATTTCGAGAAATGTAAGAACATAAACTATACTTTAGGTTTATGTTACCCTCTTCCATCTAATACATGTGTGAACATAGTGTTCAAAAATTGTGCGCGAATAGAAATTTAACGTGTAATTTAATAGGAAACACTATTATCATCTAAAGTGTTATGCATATTTAGTGTTAAATGATTAAGGGATTCTGAAGGCGTAGAAAGAAGTATTCAATAAATTACTGTGTCCGTCGTACACTCAGCAATGCCTTTTAGCAGGCGAGTTGACTGAACGGGAAGTTCCGCGTGCTGTGGAGGTGTTGAACTCCGATCGCTTGCATACCTCCTAGCGCCTCGGCGAGTTGAGGTGCAAATAACTGTACTTCACGTACGTAAGTCACTGCAATGGCAGCGGCCAGGATTTCGACACAGATTCATCGTTCACGAACACTCGATGTAACTTACGGTCGCCCCGAGTAGTTAGGTGATCATAGCGCTTGCGTGAATCTAATGGACGTCAGACTTCGACTACGGGACCCAAATTAGGTCCAAACTCTGATTCGTAACTTAAGCGCTCTCGCGTAACTTGGTTCTCTTGTGCATTGGGGGCCTGTGCCCCAGCCCAACGTGTGCTGCTGCTCAGCGGTCGTCAGCCCACGCTCACCATCTGGAACTGCATCTCATGGCTGGCTGTCCTGCTGACCAACTTATTCCGTGTATGAACAAAGTTGCTTTGGTGCAGAGTTGGCATCAAGAAATTCCTGCGCCAAAATGAGCTCAAAGTACCTAAAATATCTGGAAAACACCCGTGCAGTGTTTTTAACGCCGCTAGGTTTTGTGGCCTTTCAGGTATTTTTTTCTATTGGTCTTATAATTCCAACTCTGTTTCTATTTGAGTGGCTTTCGCGCTTCAGTTAGTTAGTGGGCAGCTAGCTAAGTACAGTCCCACGGGCTGCTGCCACGACATGCCTTATTAGCGCTGGAAATTGCAGCTATTCAGAGTTATCATGCAGGTTAAAGAGCTGAGTCCATCCCTTTGTGGCGGTTGGCATTATGCGGAACTCAAATTCTAGTCAAAACATTTAGCTGTCAGTCTTCGCACTACAATTGTGGTATTCGTGGCAGAGATTATGACGAGCGCAAAATTGTTCTTTCTCATAAATGCTATGGTTAATTTTCCGTTAAGCCCAAAAAGCTGGGCGTTTTGATTTAAAGATTTTTCTGACATTTCTGTCAAAATTCTTCTTTAATATTGATAACGGAGTTATCGTTTCGCGCACATAATTAACATTTAAGATTAGTTGTTTAAAAATGACTCATTTCTGTTCTTATTGTCGAGTGACCTTGCTACCAATGTTGCTAATGTTATGGGCTAGTACGATTTATGTGTTTTTTAGTGAGAACATTTACGCGCATTTCCCTTTCCACTCGAAATGTTTTCCATTCTGCGAAGAAAGGAGTGTACTGCTTGACAATGTAGATACACGATCGAATTATATTTTTTCGGAGTTACGCTGACTTTTCCAGTGAGCACTGAGAAGTGTTTTTTACTTGCAGAAGCATTTACTGAACCGTCGGTGAGGTATTCATCGACCATATCTAATAATTCCACTGACCCACTGTCCTTTGCTGATTGGTGCGTGCTCAGCTACCAACTTTAATGCTATGAACGTAAGTTCAAATAGCTCTTCGCTCTTAGATAATTTTTGAGTAGGTGCGTTGCTCACATTGGTAAGCAATAATTTCAAAGGTAATTGTACATCTTCGAAGTGGTGAGAATTAAATGCTGGTAGAGATCATGTGTCGAGTGCTCTGTGTGTAAGTTGAAGGCGTGGCTGTGTCTAAACCAAGGCACGAGATTGAGGTATGTGGGGCCGGAGTGCCGCATGAAACAGGACATTACGCTCGCAATTGGTCTCTTTTGACCGGCTCTCACTGCCTTATCCGTCGTTCTACCCACTTGTTACTCTTTGATGGCCGATTTCAACAGCTTCAGAATCCTTGGAACAGGAGCTAGTGGTGGTTCCTTGCAACTGTTCAAACTTGAATCGTATATGCCAAAATATTTTCAATCGGGAAGCATATATGCGTTTGTCGTGACTAAACTGGTGCTCGTTTTTCTTCTACTCGTAAATATTATGGGGAAAAGTTCTCTACCGTTAGATTCAGACCAAGCGATTATGAATCGCTCACAACGTAGATTGGAACCTCCTGCATGCCCGTACGATGCCTCTTTGAAGTTGATCGATTTAATGAATTTTCTCCATGTTTTCACAGCTCAGTGGTTGCCTTAGTGACTTGTGTTGCGAAGATAAGTGTACGGGAACAAAGTCAAGAATTGTTTCACGCGTATCATATTTTTGTAATGCTAATAACTTGTAATATGTATTTCGAGTTGCTCTGTCCGAATTACTGCGTGGGTACTGCAGTAAATACTTCAGGGTATTGTGTAAATATGTGCATGGTGTTGAATTATTCATGTGTTGTAAAAAGTGGGTTGTATATTTAAGTTCTGATGAATCATCATTGATCTCAGTTCATTGATTCCTGGACCTCATAAGCGACGTGAAGCTCTCTTTGATCCCGAAACTATTTTGCATTTGATCGCGCTCTCCGTTTGATCACACTCGCAACCCCGTGCAGTCTCACAATTTTAGGAAAGATCTAAAATAAATAAATTTGCCAAATGGCTGAACTTTTACATGGAGTCTGGATCAGGTCCAACTTTCGACGATTCTGTAGAATGTTGTGGCTTTCAACTGTACCGCCATTTATGTCCCGGAACTCCACCTCGCAGCGACCTTCGCCTCTAAATTAAGAGAAATTCCGACATAAGCTTTGCATTTTAAGAGAAAGCCGTGGTTACCGAATCGAATCCTGCAGTCCAAGTCGAAGCTATTTCGGAGCCCCTGCAATACAGACGCGTCTTGCTAATAAATATATTTAGTTGATGGGCCCTGTCTTTTGGCTGTGCAGCTGTGGAATGACTCGTTGGATTTTACGTTAAAGAACAAAAAAGAATGGTAACGGGTGTAGGGACATGCAAGGCACGTCGTACAATGGAAGCCAGTGCAGAGCAGGTCCTCCGTTATGGGGATCAGGACGTGACTGGCCTCCCTTCTTTCTGCGACCATTCAACTTGTCCGCTGCGCGCTACTTTCTCTTCTAATTAATAATATTGCTATGGTCTTCAGCAGCGTTTTTCAGTACTTACAGATGTCAAGGTTACTCCTCATCGGAATAATTCTTAAGGCTACTCAAACAGCGCGGAGATTTGCGAACAGAAAACTTGAGCTCAAGTTCTCTTCGATGTTATTTTCAAGTATTATTCGGATGCATTTGCTGGAAAACCTAAGCTTTGTTACGTTATTGCCTAAAATTTTCTGTGATAAACCAGCTCTTAACGATTGAGAATCGTTAGCACTTTTAGCTAATGCTTTGTGAGAACTTTGTTATGTCTACCTTGTAATAATACGCATAGACGGTCCTGTTATGATCATTAGAGAAAATTTCTTCGTCCGTTAGTGCAAAATTTTCATGTAATATTTCTCCCCGCTGTTCTCTAGTCAAAGGAATTCTTTAGTTGAAAGTCTTGCAATCAGTTCAGATGTTATTTCTCTACTTCATTGACCTTTCAACTCTTTTTTGAACTTTGTTGGCACTGATGATTCAGTTTTTCTTTGTTCTTAAATTTTAGTTTTTGATTGGGGGGGTGTTTCCCTCAGGGGGATACCACTACTGTATGTATGGGAATTAACGCTCCCAGAGGGAAATGTGTAAGGGTCCGAGCTGAGAGTTAGGTTGGCCTTCTTTGTGTTCAATGGTTTATTTAAAAATATATTTCAAAGTTGAAGTTGAAATAAATTTTTTTGGTTATGTTAAGGACCATCGTTTTTTCGGTTCACTGCTGTCCTGTTTTCCAGCACCTACTACTTTCTTCTTCAACTTTTATCTTGTGTCTTGGAACTTCTTTCTCAACTTACTGTTTCTATGGCCTTTCTGCATAGATTCCGCGCTCCCTTAACTCCATACTAAATGGTGCCTTCCTTTTTCCTCTCTTTGTATCGCATTTGTTGCTGATAGGGAGGCTTAAACTAACTAATAATCTAATCTGGGAGGACGGGGTCATTAATCTTTAGTTTTAATCGGAGTATTTTCTTCGTACGGGGTTCGTTTTGCTTACAATTTTTTCGTTCACAGCAACGGAAGTTGTTACGTCGTTTCCTGGATATTCATTTTGGTATATGTTACACTGTTCCACAGATTTTAACATTTTTTTCCTGAAATAAAAGTTTCAGTAAATAGTTAATTGCTTAATAGTGACTCACTGTATGAGTGACTTGGTACATTGTGCATCAATTTTGTGGGCCATTGAATGCGCAGCAATGCCCCGCTCCTGTGTCCATACACCGGACAACTTTTGCTGCGTTTACGGGATTTGTGGATCTAGAAAGTGGCCATTGACTGCTGCAGTGAAAGAGGCAGGTGTGTTATACTTTCAATGTCGTGTCGAAGACCAGGAAAAGAATTTCCTGTTTTGGTTTGTTCTTTACTAAATAGTGTCTCCTTCCTTCCTTCGGAACACTTGTTGTGGGGAAGGAGGCTTTACTTTACGTTAAATCATATCTAATATAATATACAGAACTATCGCGCAAGAGTTCACAAATTTATCTTTGCTAAGATTTTGATGATCACAATATTTAGCCTTTAATGTTTTTAACAAATTTGGTTCTAAAGAGCTTCTCGGTAACTTAGTTCTACGACATTCAACCCTACTCTTTCGATTAAGCAGATTTTCAAAACTATTTTCCTTCCGCTTTTATTCTGCTTGTTTTTCTTAGTTGAGGTTTCATTTCTATTGTCTTGGTTTTTTTAATTTTACAGAAACCTTTTAATTCTTTCTATAGCTTATTTAATGTTCGTACTCTGTGATTTTGTGACGAGTTGGCAGTTCGCGCTCTTTTGCCCACATCTTGACCAACTGTGCATACGTTCTGTATAAATATCCGAGTTATATTCTTTGAGGAAAGTTGAGGTGAATGTAAGCGAGCGGCTGTCCAAGATGCCGTGTCCGGGAACCGTGCGCCGCCTCATGCTGGCGATGTTAGCAGCGCCGACACAACTCTTTTGTACGGCCTCTAATGCACCGGAAGCCAGCTCGTGACCGCGCTCTCTATGGTCCCCGACTCTGGAGCTGAGCTTTATTTCGCGGCCTCTCCGTGGGAACTCTTTTATTTGCGGCCTGCCTTCTGAGGGCTCGGGCTCGGCTGGGTCGACATGCTGCGGTCAGCTTGCGTCTCAATGGTGACGCCGGTTAAGCGTTCTTATGGCAGCCTTTTGTTTGGATGGTTGTTTTTCTGTGCACCGTCTCTAGTTGTCTTAGAGAATTTGCCCAGGATGCAGAAAAAATGGAGGCAGTTCAACGTGTTCATGTTATTTATTAGCTGTGAGCTCTAGCTTGTTAAAGATTTCGGTAATGTTAGATTTTTTTGCATTTGACAGGGTTAAAACTGAAAAAATTGCTCGTAATACGGGCTTGACGGGGCTTGACCTTACACATTGATATGTTTTTATGTGGTCAGTTGTTGCAGATGCTTGCAAGCCAGTCGCAATATTTTCGTTGCGTGTTTACACCCGCGATATTTATGGTTGTGGCATCTACCACTGTCTCTGTGTTATTTTTGGGGGGAGGGACAAATTTTCTGCGAGCGTAGGGTAGGCAATAGGAGTCTGACTCCTCACTAGTCCATTTCATGCTGTGAAGTCTGACTCCTCCAGGGAGAGACTGTCAGGTCACCTCAGCAGTTGATGAGCAATCTTCTAATTTTCATACCTTTTTCGCTGTCTCTTGTTTGTCCCTCCTTTCTTTTCCTGCCTAATTTGCTGTTTTTATGCGCAGGGTATTTTGCGTGGAAACGAACTTGATACATATATTCCCAGTTTTCGTCGGTCCGTACTAAATAATCTTTCTTCAATGCTTTCTTGAGATCGTTTTTGATGTGGCTAGGGAGTAATATAATATCTAATATAACAAAAATTTTAATTCAGGGTTTAGATCGTTTAACTAAATTTCGGCACCAGAGAACATATACGTGCGCGCATGTGTGCTGTGGCAAATGTTGGTAAGCGCATTCGTGCGTTTGTTCTTATGTACGTAAATTTGGTTGAGTAGCAAATTAGGCAGAGACAATCACAGGGAATGCTTCCCCGGACAATTTTGTTAGGATCGTGCCACTAACACACAGAGCCACTCTCGCGCCGCCAGCTGTGTTTGCGAAGGAAAAAAAGTCTCTCTTCCTTGCTGTCCCTAACATATCTGGAGAATTAGGCTTTCCTGTACCGGTGTCTCTTATTTTATGCTCGGTTCTCTTTAGGTCGGTTCCGCATAGTCTCCTAATTGCACCACACCAGCTGAGGTGGCTATGTGAGTTCTTTTTTTGAGTACATGTGCTGGCATGCTAGATTCTAGTTTTTTCTTTTTTCTTCTTGGTGGCAGTGATCGGTCGCCGTATTGCTTAATTTACAGCTAACTCGAGTTAAAGCACATTTGCTGCTGCTCTCATGTATCCGTTTTCTCTAATGGATCAGGAAATTTGATTTTCTGGATAAAAACGCTGATCTGATGACCGTATAGTATCCTTGCTGTGTCACTCTGTATATAGATAATGAAGATGCTCTAATATTCCATTTTAAACTTCAAGTTATATTTGTAGATTATTCGCAGATGTAAAGTGTGAGTACTTCGCCTGGACTAACAAAGGTCTTAATGCTATGGACCTTACGGTTCCCTGACATTTCTGCTGTATTCCTAAAGCAATTTTCCAGCTGGAATTGTTCAGCTAATGCGCTCCGAGCTCGCTGGACCCGAGCGTCTTGCCATGCAGTCCTCCTGGCCTTAGTTTTTTTTTTTTGGCTGAGCCTCGCCACAAATTTACGACAGGGCTGCTAATCGCCTCTGCTTGAAAACCCTTCACAGTTTGCCCCATTATTTTCCAGTTAAAACACGTGACGTAAATTTGGGGCATTGCGTCTCAGCAGAGCTTGCTTTTACCGCTCTGTTGTCTGGTGTGTGGTGCCGTGAACATGACTCCTTGTGTCCGACCTAACTCTATCTGCTTCCTAATCAAGTTTTACAACTTCAGGACGCTTTTAATAAGGTCTCATTAATCAATCTTTGTTTGCAAAGCAGTTATTTGCTGAGGTAGCGGCGCATCCAATTTGTGTCATCATCACTGGCTCTCACCAAATTTTTGATTCTTTTGTTGCTTGTCATTTCTTCATTGAAATGCAAGTCGCATCGACGCATCGCCTCATTGGACGAATTCACTATTTTACCTCTACCTATTTGCTAAACTCGCATCTTAAATCGTTATTTTTTTGCTCAAGTCACGTGTGGTTTGTGATCTCGCGTCACTCATGTTTTTTGATCATTTAGCACTGTTTTACGCGCGGTTCTGACTAAGGCTATCTGTCCAAGAACCCTATAAGAAGTTCATAAATAAGTTAGGAGTAATTCACATCACCACGGCTATGAAGCTCAGGAACTTTTTAAAAGTTGCGTCACTATGCATTATTTTATTTCTCATAAAATTTTACTTTAAACATAATTTGTCTGAGCTTACCATTTGGGATGTAGAAATATTGAAAAAGTCCGACATTTGGGTATTTGAAGTCGTGCAATCAACTTGGGCAAATTATGTGATTACAGGACAAAAGTAACTTATTTTCGCTCAAACTTCTACATCATCAGAATTCCTTGGTTTATTAAGATTATTAATTACTCTAGTTAATTTTCAAGAGATCGTTTAGTCAATCCTTGTTCAGTTGTGACAGCAGCTGATGTGTTAGGTTTGAAAGAAAGTCATGACTTTTTAATTGTGGCATTTTTCAAATTTAGCAAAAATGAATTTTTTATTAAGTAACTTCCTGCTCTGATTCATGTCAACTCATGGCCTGCATTGTTTTTTAGGGGGTTTTATGATTTTTTCAATTTCTTCACCTAAAATTAGACTTGTGCATGATAGGTGAATGGAATCTGAATTTTAACAGGAAATACAATGCGTTTCCCTTGGATGCTGTATGTGTTCATAGTGTTTTATACTGAAGGAATCGTTGGTCTTTTCGTCTCACCTGTTCAGTGATTTAGTTGCGTTTTCTGAAATGCAAAAAAAAATGAAGGAACTAATTCATTAAATACAAGGTGAGCCCTTGAAAACATTTGGCTTTCAAGGTTAAAGTAGCTAAAGTTGTTCGTATTCTATTTGGTTTATTTATGGAGTGAAAAATGAGTGTTATATGTATGTCCAGATGTTTCACGCATATTGAATAATTCACTGGTATATCTTTTAGAACACCCAGAAAATTTTGAAAATAAAAATTCAGCAACAAGGAGAGCGCTCAAACGCCCAAAAAAACATTCGCCAAAAGCTGTCTGCACATTCATTGCGCAGCTCCATATTCGCTCTGTAAGGTCTGGCTTTTTTGAACAGATATTTCCCACATTTTTTGTAGAGCAACGCGTATAATACACTATGGGCTGATGAAAACCAACAGGCCTCTCAAAATTTCAAGGTAATACATGCCAGAAAACGATTCATCATTGCCTTGCATATTACCTGCACCAAAGTAAGTTGGCATTACTTGATGTTCGACAGTTATTTGGCTTACTCATTGGCTAATAAGCTTTGGAAAAATGATTAAATAAATATGTGGATAAAAATTCTTGTAGCATTTTCTGACCGACTTAAGGATATAATTTTACTGGAAGAATTAAAGCCCCGTTTATTAATTGAAAAACAAGAGAAACACCATGATATATTTTTCAGATATTTTTGGAGGGGGTTAATAGGTGAGCTATTTTGGGTTTTATTGAGTGTTTTTTAATTGCACACCCTGATGTTTTTTTTATCCTCAGAGTCATATAAATTTGTAATTTTCCGTCAAGCTTGTGTCCTAATTTCGTAATTATTCTTTTAAAAATAATTAGTACGATTTGATAACGTTGATCGTATTAACCCTGAAGAAGTGGACGCAGATAATAAGTATCTAAGGTATTGTAAGCTCTATGAATATCTCGCTGCACGAGCAGCTAGAGAAATTCGAGTTCTCTCTTGGAGCTTAATTTTTCAAAAAATCGGAAATGCCAACGATGGCTTGCTAAGTTTGCATTAGGGTGGGTTTGCATCCCGGGATCCCGGATGATTTGGGGCTAAAATTTCCCGGTCCGGGAATTCCTTTTTTTCCGGGAATCCCCGGAATTTTAAATAGTTAACATATTTCAAGAAATTGGTGAGAAAATAACATGAAATCCTATTTTTGCCCAGGAATTCCAGGGATTCAAAATAGTTTACACAATTCAAGATATTTGTGAGAAAATAACTTAAAATCATGCTGTTTAATATGATGAATCATTTAGAGAGCTCAAAATAGGACTTTAGTGTTTTAATATTATTGCACTTTACATCACTACACAGTGCAGTCTACACTATCTCAAAATGTAGTTCAACTATTTCATCAGGATATATTTTGTGGTTTGGTTTTGCAGGTAATAAAGAATAGACTGTTATAGATACAATGGCAACGGCCGATGTTGTAGAAACTAAAGCCTTTGTGTGGCGATATTATGTTAAAGATGCAGCTGGAGAAAGTGCGAAGTGTATAAAGTGCGGCAAGAGTTTTCTTTGCAAAGGCTGGTCTAGTGGTTTGGTACGTCACCTAAAGAGTGAACACAACATAGTGAAGCACGAAATTGTAGACCCAGTTGCGTCAATTAGTAGCTCAGAAGACAGAAGTCGTATTGGAACAAAGCGCTCTCATGCAAGGGAGAGCAGTAGTGAAAGCACTAAACCTAAACAAACAAAATACAAGTTTCGTAAAGGTGCAACAAAGTACTCCGGAAGAACAAGTGACCAAGCTTGTAGTAGTTGATGACGTGTCAGTAAAACAGTTACAAAGAGTCATTTCATTAGAGAATCCTTCTCAGAGAAAGGGTTTCGCTCCCTAAATCGCCAAATACTGTGATGGGCTTGGGCAATAAATTGCAATAGCACAAATGTAAAATAGGAAGAAATCCCGGCAATTCTCGGGATTGTCTTCATGAAACCTCGGGATTCCGGGATTTTCATTTTGTCCCAGGATTGCAAACCCTAGTTTGCATGTACAGATTGTAATCTCAGGGATCGTGCGCGTTCGGGAAGCTCAAGGTCATTCGATAAAGAAGCCTTTTAAAGAGGCAGTAAAGCTTGATTCGAAGTTCAACGGCATTCAAGGAGCTCATTAATGCCTCATGTCAGCATAAAGTGAAGCCTTCATGCGCACAAACTTGGACGATGGCTTCCGAATGATTAGAATGTTGCCCGACTGAACCAAAGATTGACTCTCAGCTCATTTTTGTTGTCAAGGAACTATGATTATCCATTCTTGGATAAAAGTTTTACCTTATCTCATTTATTTACACGATATTGCTTCGTCTCATTACCATCTTTTTAAGTCTTTGTAAGAATAAAATGTGAAGAATAAAATTCATGAAAATATTGAACAGATAAAAACAACTTCGGTGTTTTGTTCTTTTAAAACAAGGATACTATTTTCTAAGCAGGCTCCAAAAGCTAGTGGAATGTAGGTGAAAGATTAAAAATAGAGGAAAAGTATTACCATGGTGTAAAAATACTATTACTGGAGTTTTTAATGATGGGATAAATTTCGAAAACGACTTTATTTTCATTCCAACGTAATACTCGCCAATACCAGTCCAATCTTTGTCTTAACATTTTGCCTCACTTTGAATTACATGTTGGCTGTAGCACAAGACATTCCAGCCCCCTAGTTGCGTGCCGTGTTGTGTATCAGTGCTCGGGCCCACGTCGTTGACCAGGCGCTTTGTGATGGCTCTCGTCTGCATCAGATGACCACCTCGCTTACTTCCAATGGGCGCTCGTGTGCAATCGGCTCCATTACTCAGCTGGGCAAACGCTACCTGACGTATCGTTTTCTGTCTTATACTGCATCTGCTCCTTCGGTCTTCCGTCTATACTCAGCATCACCTTATCTTTGGGGTGAAGCCACTTAAATCATTGCGTCCTGAATGAACTGTCCAGCGAAACGTCCTCATCTTTGTGTTTTTCCCCCAAATATTTGAGTATCCTTCTCACTGTTATAGGGATATATTTTCACGCTAAGGGTTAATTGGTAGTCGCTGCTGCCTGTAGTCGCTTATTTAATACCTTTTCGAGTACGGCTTGCGTGATAAAAAATTACCTAAAAGTTTTGGTCTATGTGGTCGAGAATATTATTTTACAATGTGACGCTGGAAGCTAGAGAAACTGGTTCATTGCTGTCTTAACATATCTTCCAGGGAAACAAATCGCGTGACTGATGGCATCTCATGACTCATGCAGTCCAGGAAATCTTGTTCAGAGTTGCATTTTACATTGTGGCGGACTAACCATGCTAAACTACTGTACATAATATTACTTATCATTATTATTTCGAGGGAGTATGCGGAAGGTAACTGCCATAGCCAGCCTATCTTTGAGGACTTCATGCTGTTCAGGAGAATGTCGCATTGGTATGCAGATAGTGCCCGTCCTAGGATGCATGCTTAGAGAAATAAGCACTCTGCATTGATGTTTCTAATTACAGCAGCATTGTTTGTTGTAGGAATCTTGGTTTAGTTTTATGGCTAAGTAGGAATTATTTCCAGTTTTACCCGTTACCTATCTAATGAAAGGTACCGGCGAACCGAGCAATTGACCTCTCGCACCAGTGTCTTCCTTCCTGTTTTGTTTTTCATTGTCCTCACATTTTTAGTCTGTGAGGACTAAATGATCGCAAAATGAGGACATTTTTTACGATGCTTAAGCCTACTTTCCGTTTTCGTTGTGTTACTAAATTTTACTCTCTTATGGTGTCGAATAAATTATATAATTACTGATTTTCATTTTGGTTTGTGCATTCGTTGCGAGGAAACTATTGTTAGACAATTTATATAATTATAATTCACTTCAACTTCGAAATCTACCAGGCCACTTGAGGTCAGCACTTGAGCGTAGACTTCATTTATCCCCACGAGTCTCAGATGCAACTCTGCATGACATACGAGGAGCTCTACTGAGCAGCGACAAGACGACCCTCATCCTCCATAATCCTGGCAATAGCTCGGATGTTCTGTGCTGTGTTGTTCGTGTTTTGAGTAGTTCGTAAAACATGCGGGCTGTGCCTGGTTATCTCCCGCATCCTGCCCCCGTGGCCCAGCCGTCGTTGCAAGTCGACAATAATATTGAGCTGTTCGCTCAACTCCTGTCTTGCGGAGAGTGCCGCCAGATGTGCGTGATGAACTAATTGTACAATTCTTGGAACACGTTTGTCGCTGGGTCTCGCCTAGCCGTATCGTGTAATCGAGGATTGTCTGTGTACCTCCATCTTCGCGAGTGAGGAACTGCTAGCGTGTCTCACCCTTCTTACTGTGTTTGTATTAGTTTTTCATGTTGCTTCTCGAAATTTCTATGGGTATTTCATGTCTTAATGGGTGTTGTCGTTCGCAACTTCTCTGATAAAAAAGTCTCGGAGAAAGAATGAAGTTTTGAAGCAATTAAGCGCTGTTCCAGTAATGGTCGACACGGTAGTTAGCGATGCGCTTTCACCATTCCATTGCGCTGCTGGACGCGAGGGTGACGTCTGTTTACTCGGAGGCTTTACTTCTCACCGGTAAAAATTGTCCATTTGTTTGAAACAAACTTGAATTTCTTTCAAATGTACGCACGTTCTTGAGAAACTGAGTAAATGTCGTGATCTGAGTGCGTTGCTGAATGACGATGTCGGAATGTAACTGCGCTAGCAACAATAATATTGAACTTTTTATATTATTTTACTCTAAATTTTAGTGTAATTTTTCCATGTAAATCTTCAGGTAAACTGTATTCGTCGACAGAAAGAGTGGATGGGTGTGAAGTTCATGACAAATTTATTATTGCTTTCATCAATATATATTCAATGCTTTTTGATATTTGTTAAAATTTAATATTGCCATGATTCTAACTTTCTCTCTCCCTCCAAGAAAGTTGTTATGAAAGAGTGTGTATGTGAGCGCATCTTGGGATCTTTGTTCTCCTCACGGACTCGTAGGATTCTTAAGCTACAGTGAAGGGAATATGCTCATGGTGTTCATCCTCGTCAGTGTGCCTTGGAGAAATGGCGTTCATCAGTGGTAACCTTGAGCAACGTCATCATTGCCATATGTTGCTGGCGTATGTTGTGGGTTAAGATCTCTCCTTGAACAGTTATTATCTTGCATTCTTTACTTCTTTTTTCTCTCGTGGAAGATGCCGTTGTCGCCTGCAAATGCTATACGAGTATTTTCATTTTCTGTTCTCATTTTAGTTTCACCTTTTCGTTTCATCGAGATTCTTACAGGTTCTTACAGAGACCCCCAAATTTTGCACCCTTGTGGTGCCATTCCAACTCGACAGTTCTCTGGGTTTCTCTGTGATTATCGTTTACCTGAGCGGCAACGGAGGTGAATTCTCGAGTAAACAAATGAAAATATGTAACTAATAGTTAAAACTTACTGTTCCTGACCCTATGGAAAGAATCAACCTTGGCGTTCAGAACAACTGATTGAATTTGTCAAGTTCATCGAAAACATGCAAAATTGGATTGGTAAGAATATTTGGACGTTTAAGTTGTTTAGTTTCAAAGAGATCGATTTATGTATTGTAACCATTTCGCATTGTTACATTATATCCAAAGCGATGCACCGTATTTACGTGCCAGTATTTTCTATAGAATTTCAGCATGGACGTAAATTTACGCGATTAGCATCATTGTCATTCTCACTTCGACGGCAGGTGGATAAAAAAATTTTAAAGAGCTCAACATCGATTAAAATAAAATTAGTTTTTTGGGCTATCCAGTCCGGTAATAATTACGGGACTACGCGTCTACGGGACTAGACCGAACAGCTTTGCCAACCCTAAATCTATGGCACAAAATGTCATCAAATTGAAAGAGTTTGGCACGTCAGCGACTTGGCGCCTCAGCGTAGAAGAAAGAAAAGAAAAAGAAAAAAACATTTATTTCCATAAAGTACAAACATGAAACGTCGATACATTGAATTTTAAAACACCTTAACCTAAAAGCATCCTTGATTGAGAATGACACATTGGTATTGGGATACCCGTGTAAAATGTTGAATCAAAAAATGATTGA
>JACJUY010001249.1:65104-79670 GCA_014220935.1 Platorchestia sp. MABIK
TGTTCACTGGATTCAAATGAGAAGGATCGTTGTACAATACCAGCGATAACATTTGCAAAACTTCTGGGACAAAACGAGAAAGACACAACTGGCTCGGATAAAATGAAATAGTTTACAATAACACAAAAAATAAATTTCATATGCTACTAGCATTGGCACAAAAGAGTAGAAGACTGTGTAAATTTTCAGCAAGAGAAAACTTTGTCGCTGTGGTAAGATAAACCCATTGATCGAAAGATGTGGCCAAAGATGTAGATCCGTAGGGCTGCAGCATAAGTATTTGTACTATTTAAAGTTATTGAAATGCGAGTTACTTGCGTGGACACATGGACCACAACAAACGCCAAATTTTGCCAAAGCTAACGATTTCTGTGAAAAAATACGGTAACTAATTTAGCAAATGGAAGGTGATTCTGTATGATGTTAAAAGGTGGTTTCAGTTCAAGTGTGGCCGGTAATTTAATTGCAATCAAAGGGTTAGTGCAATCTAATGCCTACATAAATGAACCGAATGCAAATGAGAAATTACCGGCGCACAATCTTGAGCTCAGTGTGTGGTTTATATCTCAACACGACTCTGACTTGACGCGTCTATACCTTTGAGTGCATGACTCCGGAGATACCAAAAAAAGACAAGACCAGACTTGAATCTATTTGAAAATCTGTGGGGAGAATTGATTCTTCTAATGCAAATATTGAGCAGTATTCATAGGGTTCCCCCTCAGGGGATACAGCTGTTGCATGCGTGGGAATTAGCACTCCCTGGGAAAAATGTAAGGTCCCGAGCTGAGAGTCAAGTAGACTTTCGTTTTACTAAAAGCAGGTTATTTGATTTTGTTTTGTAACGGCCATCTTTTTCGGTTCACTGCTGTTCTGTTTTTCAGCACATCTATCATTCTTCTTTAACTTAAATCTTGTTGCATAACAACCTTCTAAACTTGATGTTTCTTTGCGCAGGAAATCTTGTTTGGGAACACGCGTTTTCTCAACTCCATACTAAATGGTGCCTTCATCCCTGCTTCCTTTGGGACACTGTTATGGTTACGGAGACTGAAACTAATTTATAATCTAATCTAATTTAATTCGTGGGGTTCTGAAAAACCTTCAATGGTTGGAACTCGTAGCCACCAAATGAACGATTGCTGATCTCGCACAAATGGGCTCAAATATGATTGAAAAGTATGAAAACCGGGAGACGAAAGCCATCAAAATAGTCATGATATTGACTTCATTCATTTTTAATTATATTCCATTCTTTGGGCCTCACGATTTTTCTTTGTCAATTCATTTGCAAAATATTTTTGTTGAATTGAAATAGCTGAATCTGTCGCTCTGAAAATGAAATTAAAATTTTTTTCTGTCAATTGTAAGAGTTTGAAATCATACTAATATTGAATTCTAAGAGTTTGAAATCATACTAATATTGAATTCTAAAAGTGACATTAGTATTGGATGTCGGTGAAAACTGAAGCCATAACCTGAGCTGTGTAGCACAGCGCGCTGACCTTCAATTTGCCGGCATGAACGGGTCTCAAGTACGATGTATCGCGTGAGTTCCATGCTAATTTTTCTCGTCTCCATTCACTTTATCTCATCATTGAGAAGTTTTCTCAGGATCAGAGAAACCTAGTATTACCCTGGTGGTCGTCTCAATCGTATGGTGAGAGATGGAGACGGTATCGTACGTTCTATCATATATTTGTTTGGACTTGTTAATTGCGAATAAGCGCTATTTGCACGCGTTATTTTTCCCAGGGAACGCAATACTTGAGTACCCGCCGTTAGGTTTCCTGTAACATTTCTCGTTAATGAATTATTTAATTTATATTAGAGTGACGAGTTCTATTTTCATCGCTTTGCCTTTAACATGCTCCGTCTTTTTGTTCGTCTGACGTTAGTTCATTTGGATATTTTCCTCTCATGCTTCTGATCTGCGTGTTTAATGAGCAGCCGACCGCTTTGTTGCTGTAGGTGCAGTCCTGATTAGCAGACCTCGCTGCAGCGTTTACCATTTCTGTAGCTGTGCTTACAAACGTGGTCACGCGGCCCGTCGGTTAGGATCATTCGCTCGCTAGATCACCAAGGTGTGATATTCCCTAAACATCCTCAGCGAAAACTCGAGTAAAACATGAAAATTTTCGCTACCGGAAGCATATACGTACCTACGAGTGAGACTTGAGAATCTATTTAATGTCTAATATTCAACAGTATTACCATTGTTAGCCAAATAAGATACGAGGCTTCTATAGAGACCTAGCGCACTCCATCCTCTCGCCATCTGTGTAGCGGTCTTGTTCATTAACACCTGTCATGCTTTTCTCAATTATACACGAAAGGTACCTTGTGTTCTGTGGAACTAAAATTACCGTGATCCGGTCGCATTTATGAAACACCTCTACGATTGACGGCGGATCTTTTTGTGCAGAAAATCTCAGCTAATCGTGATTAGCTGCGCTGTTGGACTTCGCTGTGCTGTGAATATTTTTCGGCGTATTTTAGCTGGACATTATCTGGCCATAATTTGACTTCCATCAAATTGTTGCCTAATCAAGTCATCGTATTCAGGCTAGTAAGTTCCAGTGTATCATTACAATCTGAGTTTAGTGTGATTGGCGATCTTAAGGGCGTTTGTCTCGTATCTGTATTTGTTTTATTCCTTACGTTAGATCCTTGGGAGACTGGAACGTGCCTTTGTAATGAAGGAAAACTTTGAACATCGCTTCCCTAGAATTTATTTTCGTATTACAGCGCTTACACTTCGTGGGGTGTTCTCTTCGCTTCATTTACTGTGTTCATAATGCCCTTCAAAAGTTTTTCACTACACTTTGGGAGCCAGTGATATATATTGTATCTTGCAGCAATACGAGGCGACTCTCACTTGTAGCTCAGAGGGGCTATTTTCTTGCAAGCATAGTCTATTTAGGACTACTTGAACTGTACCGCTACGACGACGTGAATTATTTGATAAGTCTGGCCCTCATCGCCGTAGCAGCTTGTGAAGGCCTTGCAATGAGGCATGACTTGTAGTGGCCCCCTCGCACGATCTCTCATCCCGCAGCACGGGTTGCAGTCTTTGATTTTCACACATCTTCACACAAGCCCCACAGCAAGTGTTTGTGGAGGTAAAACAGTCACTCCATCAGCAGGATGCATCAGCCTGTGCGCCATGAGATGAGTTCACGAAATAAGAATCCACATTGCAGGTACGCTTGTCTAAGTACTGAGAATGTGTGTGTATTTTGAAGTGGTACTTGGCGTGTCCTTGAGTGGGCGATGAGTGGTTTAGTCAATGGTGCGCTGCGAGTGCTGGAGGTGGCACGCCGCCGCAGCTCAGCTTTAAGCGCCGCTGCCAGGGGGTGCTGGGGCCGTGAGTGTGGGGAGGTGGCGCAAGAACGAGGGTTTCGTTTCACTGAGTACGAGGGAAGAAGAGCGTTGCATCGCGCTCTCATGAATGTTCTTCACGTTGTTAGCGTTGCTTATCTTCGTGAGGAAATGCACACTACTCACCTACCAAATTGTTAGGGCAAAAAGGAAATTTAGCCTGTGTTCTTTGATAGTGGCTTGTATTTTTACACTGAGACTGAAGGTTCTCCGAGGTGCAGCTGGCGGTTTGCTGAGGGTTCCCCTATGCTTCTCACCGAGGAATCGGGAACGCTTATTTAGGAGTCTGACGACGTGACCGGTGATAGATTTTTTGTAGATGTTTGGGGCTTATGGTTCCTCGTTCGTTTTACATTCCTGTTACATGGCGAGTTTGATTGTTGTGTCTTGTCTTTGTTGTCGCCTCACATCGGCAGAACAAATTTCATGTCGAAGAATATGGCGCATCTTCGAGCTATTAAAGATTCATCGCCATCTCCAGGGAAGCTCACTCGATTTACTCGTCTTCATCTGTGCATTGCATTACCATTTCAATTTTCTCTATCTTCATCTATTGAATTTATCCTGTCTCAAAAGTAGTATGTGTTAATTTATGTTATCCGTTCATAAGAAAGCTTTCGTTTTTGTCATACTAGCATCGATTGGTCAAGTGCAAGAGAAGTGAAAACTTTTTCTTTACTTCACTAGTAGAATGAATTTTATCTCTAAGGCGATAAACTTCTAAGATGAACTATTACAGTCCTTCGTGGAGAGCACGAGTTCTTTTCTCGTTTTGAGCAATTCATTAATTGTCTATCCACTATAGTTGCTCTCCATTTTGGCCGCACAGCTGCGCCAATTGACATTTCGCCTGTACAAAAGTGCTACTGGGTGTCTTTGCTTGAAGAAATACTCTTTCTTGTGTGTATCAGCTAGTTCATACCTTTACGTTTATATTGCAGGTGTTTGAGTAGAATCAGCTGTTTCTCATCAAATTTGATTTCTAGGAATATGTCATTGTTTATTATTTCTGGTAGGCGTTTGGAAATGATTGTTTGGATTTCTTCAGACGTGGTACTTCAACATCTTTTCTACTTAAACGAGAGTGTCTTCGTTGATCTGTGCCTGTATATAGCGCTCATATCCTAACTTTGTTTTTCTCCGAAAATTAACTGTAACATTTCTTGAAAATAGGCCTGTAATTTCCGTGGAAAGACGAGTTTTAATTAATATTTAAGGTATAGACTGTTTCATGCTGGAATATTCTAGTGTGTCGTTTGCGGGAAATTTACTGAACGGTAATTTCTTAAATGAGCCGAACGTTTCACGCAGCAGCACTTGACCACATGTTGAGGCTCGCTAAAAATGTAAGGCAGCTGAGCTTCGCAGTCGTGTATTGTTCTCGCTGCTCCGCTCGCCGGGCCGTCACGCACGTCCACGATGACCAAGACTGCCTTCATTCATTTATCGTTTGCCCTCGCTCCTGTTTTTGCGCCAGTGGCTGAGACTTTGTTTTGGTGTTGAAGAAGAGGCGACGCTTGTGTTTCGTGCGTGACCATCTGTCTCCGCGGCTTTGTCCTTCCGACGGGAAGACGTGAACGCGCTTCTTGACTTCATTTTGCTGCTAAGAAGCTTTTTTGACTTTATTTGGCTTTTATCTCCGAGTTATTTCAGTTTTTTGCCTGAAATCGTTATTTCTTGATCTTCGATTGTTGAAATTTAAAAACAAGTAACTCTGCATCGACTTGTGTTTTCATCTCCATCAATTTGTTTTCTAAATTCTCTTGAGAAGTCCATGTAAAGATGAAGAGAATTAAAAAAATGGGACAATAACTTGACGCAGTCATATTTTATTCGACAAATTTACTCAGAAGCTCACTATTTACCGGGATAACATGAACTGTTTAAGCCGTCCTCACTAAATATTCACAAATCCTTTGTCGGGGATGATTCATTGCAGAAAAACTGGTCTGCTGCGTGTGTAAGTGAGTCGCTGATGTAAAAAACAGCTTTCTATTCGTTATTCTAGTTTAAAAGTAGGCGATAAAACCGGTTTTAACGGTCCAAATATGGTCGTACGTCGAGTCTATATTATTACGTATCTTATTATAAATAGAATGCTGTTAAACTGGGTGCAGTATAATACTCTTTGTTGTTAATTTTTTCTCCAGTAAGTTCATTCTGTAACTAGAGATGGTTTACCTTGCAACTCATGTCGGCGGAATAAAATTTCACGTTGAAGAATACGGCGCTCCTCTCTCACTGAATTTTTCGGTTCATTTTGCCTTGTGTCTTATTTTTACTCGAGATTTTCAACTCTAGGGGAATTAATGATTGAAATTTGTGCTCTTGAAAATATCGTACAAGGTTTAATAAGAATCGTTTTACTGTTTTCTATTTTAGTTTGCCTGAAATTTCTCGCTATGTTTTTGCAAATAAAATAAAAATACACCCAAAAGACATCCTCAAAATTGTTTTCAGTGATTCTACTTAGTGATGTACCGATACCATTTTTTTGGCCGATACCGATACCCATTTTTTGGCCGATACCGATACTCCGATACTTGAAAATACCGATACTTTGACCGATACCGATACTTTTACAATTATATTAAAATAATACCATTATAAGCCCTACATGGGTGTTATAATAAAATTATTCACCAATATATCTAATAATATAGCAATTTTGACAATAAAGTTTTTGATTATGAATAATAAAACTGCTCTTGTTCTGTTAACTATATTGTTAAAAAAAACGAAATGAAATCCATTCGATAGATAAGCGTTTCTAATCGTATTGCAACGTAATGTAGACTAGCTCTAATAGCAACTGGTTAGAAAATAGGACCAAAACAATCAAGCGAGGTTTGAACGAAACGTCAACTAGATTTGAACGAAACTTGAACTAGGTTTGGACGAAACTTCGACTAGGTTTGGACGAAACTTCGACTAGGTTTGGACGAAACTTCGACTAGGTTTGGACGAAACTTCGACTAGGTTTGGACGAAACTTCAACTAGGTTTGGACGAAATTCAACTAGGTTTGGACGAAACTTCAACTAGGTTTGGACGAAACTTCAACTAGGTTTGGACGAAACTTCGACTAGGCTAGGACGAAACTTCAACTAGGCTAGGACGAAATTTCAACTAGGCTTGGACGAAACTTCAACGATTCGTTGAGTAACCATGAGTCCACAAATAGATGCTTGAAAAACAATTGGAAATGACTAAATTTAATATAATGGTAAAATCGCCCCGTAAAATGCAAGATTTTGCATTGTAATGCTATTTTTCCTGTTAGGTGATAGATTCATACTTTAATGCTAAGTTGGCAACACTGCAGTCCAGTGTCATAGTTTGATTCGTTTCCCAAACAGACATCGGCATCTACGGATGCTTTATTTCCAATTCAAGCCTGATACATATCACCTTGTACATTGGTTTTTCAAATGTCTTATAACTAACACCAGGACGCCATGACGCTCTCCCCCGGTCAAGACCGGTGCCCATTTCAGACACCTGGGTAGAGTGGGGTATTGTGCTTAGAATTTTTTCTCCTATACCCAACGGAGAAAATCGCCACCAGCGCCGGGACTCGAACCCTTGTTGCCCTCACGAAGGCAGGTCCTAAAGCCACACGGCTATGACGAGCACAAATTTTTTCGGTTGCGTCATCTTTCCGCTCTATTGTCGTGTGATACCGTAATTAGCATGTATGAACAAATAAGTATTTACTGTTTAGCAATCTTTATTTACCAACTGAGGTTATTATCCGACTAAATTTATTTATAAATGAAATTTTTTCCCATATACAGGCTTAAAATAGTAATATAATGTAGCATTTAGTGTCAGAAATAGCAGCGTGAACGCAAGCAGTATGGACAGTATGTACTAACACACAATGTGCAGAAGCAAACACACGGCTCTTTTCGGTTTGGGGGCCTATCGAATTTTTATGTTTTTTTCGCCAAAGTATTTATTTTGGTGTGAAAAACACGAAAATGATAACCATTTTGTGGAGAAATAATTTATTAAGCTCATATCCATTAACATTTTATAAAAAAAAACTGCCGTTTCTCGGTCCGTTTTGGCCACGCAAACGCACATAGACAAGAATCTATCATTTGTCGGTGAGTGCCTCCCTGGCGTTTTTTTCATTTTTAAACAATGCCATACACTCTCAATCATTTGAGTCTGTGCACCTGTTGCAGGGTCCACGAAGTTTTCACAATGATTAACAGTGAGGTGTTTGAAATTATACTCTTGGTTAGGTTAGGTAAGGTTAGGAACACTTAATGAATAATTTCTCCTCAAATTGATTATCATTTTTGTGTTTTTCACACCAAAATACATACTTTGGCGAAAAGAAAACATTAAAAATCGATAGGCCCCGACACCAAAAACATCCGCAAACACGCAACCAACTATAAGATTGTTCGAGAATTTTTTAAACGTCTTAAAATAAAAGAAAAATGCAAGAATCGCAATGTATGGCGATTTACATACTAAATTGAAATAAAATTATTAGCTTCGTAATATTTGACGATTTACAAGCTAAATTAAAAATAGAATTTTCAGCTACTTCTTTATTAAATTTACAAAAACTTTAAAATGCACCTTCAACTTTATTTAATTGCTATGATTTTTGTTAGCCTGCCATATACTTTGAGGAATCGAAATTGGGTCAAACTATATATATAGGTTTTAGTTGTAAAAGTATAATAATTTTATGTCGCTACTGTGTTTAACTATTCATGGCACATAGCTCTCACTTACTGACCGTACGTGACTCATCGGGAATTCAAAGTAAAAAATTCAGTTAGCGAGCCTGATTTAACTCCGTAATTCTACAGTTAGCCAACTAATTTACTAGGTATGAATAGGCTCTTTGTTTGATTATACTTTTACTTTCATGATTTATGACTTTCATTTTTATGATAAAATATGTATCATGGGAAAGTATCGGTAAAGTATCGGCCGAATTTTGCCGATACCGATACCAGTAAAATGACCGATACTTGCCGATACCGATACCGATTCCGATACATCGGTACATCACTAAATTTCTACTCTAATTACCTACTCTACATCTACCAATATTTAAAAAGTTTCAGTGTTACTAATAGTTTGAACATTCTGCTCTTTCAGGACATGCAGTCGAATCTATTTCCATAGGCTCAGTTATTGGTATTAAAATATTGCTAACTAAGTATTGCATGCATCAGTAATTTGGTACATTTATTTCGTACGATTCTGCTAAGAGTCGCTCGATGATTGTCAGAATGGAAAGTAAGCGCTTCGCGTCTCTCCGTGTCAACTTTTGAGTTCTGAGTATTTTGCCAGGTATCAGTTCACTACGTACTACCCTGAACACGTTCCGTGCAAACATACTACTCATCATAGTTTCTTGCTATTCTAACCTCGTTAAAGTTAAACGCGTGCCAAGTTCGTAGTGAAGTACACGGAAATAATTCTCTTTTTTCGATCCACGGGACTGAGTGCACACAGGTTTAAAGCGTACTTCATAAATTTTCTAGGCGTGGACGAATATGTTTGTATATCTTCGTCTTTTTTTATTAACTCATCATGGAAGAGTGCTTATGAATGGGTGGAGTTGAATTAAACATTTGTACTCACCGTCATGTTTACTCATTCAAATTCACTTACTTTGTTGGCCGATAGAACGAGTCCGTCAGTTCCTTACGTTGAGGAAAAACGAGTGAAATTTTGCATACGTGCGAGGGGCGGTGTACCGGTGTGAGCACTTGATTCGAGAGTTGAATATTGAGTGTACATCCTTTGTTTATTGGTACAATTCTCTAATTTGTACTCTCTAGCTTTGATTTTTGATGACTTCTTACCCCACCGAAGAAAATTTCTCGATCGCCATAGCATTGTACTTACACGCTGCTTAGTATCGAGTAGGTGAGCCCACAGCCCATTTCGTTGGACAGCTGTCTCCGATCAATGTTTTTACCGCTTATTGTTTCTAAACTACATCGTTACTAAAATCCCTTTTAGGATGTGCAGTTCTCGTCGTAGTGTTGGCAAATTAGCCTATTTGATTAAAATCTACCATGAGCCTTCTTCTTTTGTTGTGTTTACGTTTGCGTCTCTCTTCCAGGCGAGATCGTGTCCAGCGAGCTGGCGGTCCTGAGTCTGGACCAGGCCCAGGGGGAGCGGGTGCTCCAGAAGCTGAGGGAGGAGTGGGACGTGCTGCTGGTGCACTACGCCGGCATCGTGGGGCTCTTGGTGTTGGGGCTGCTCGTGGCTGCCATCATGCCCATCGTGGGGCTGCTGGTGCTGTGCTGTCGGTGCGCAGAGCGCTGTGGGGCCGCCGACATCACCTACGACAAGCGGCACGACCCTTGCAAGAGGGCAACTCTCGCTGCCTTCATGATCGTCCTCCTTGTTCTTGCCCTGTGAGTGTGCACGCTCCTTCGTCTCGTACAGTAGTGAGTCTTCATGTTCGCGAGACTATCTGCTAACGAGTATCGCTCTCATTTTGCGTGGGTTTGTTCTTTGACTTCAGTTGTTTCAAGGCTGCTGTGTGTGTAAGTGTAACTTGACCTTTCCTTGCGCCTGTGTCCTTCTATTTTGGGTGTAACTTTAGATGTGCAGTGCGACTCACGTATCGCATACTCTGTTGTGCCCACACGCCATTACTAATTTGCCTTTCGGTCTTAGGGGTTGTCACACTGGAAGGATTGTTCCGCTTGTGAACATCTGCTTCTCTCATGATCCTTCTTACATAGATACCTCAGTTCGACTGTTTCTTTCATAGTTATTTCATCAGCTCGGGTAATCACCACACTAATAAAATTTATAATTTATATATTAGTACGTAGGAAGAAATCTCACCACCGAGCCTCCTCCTTTCGGTAAAATGCATCTCATACGTTCTGCTGGTGAGACAGCTATTTTTCTGATATTTCGTTTTCCGTTTTTTTCTTGTACAGGATTCATAAATCAGTGATCACTAGTTGATTGATACATTGCCGTAAATTTGATGTCGACGTTCGCTCAATATTTTCTCTTGTAATTGAGTTCTAAAAAACCCGAGTCTCGCGTCTGAGTAAGCTTGTCGAATATCGATCGTATTTTATTTATTAATTTGGAATTTTTGTACTGTTTTTAGCTTATTTTCCATCTCTGCGGTTTTTACACTAGAAGTGAAAAGTTTAAGTTTAAAACTTTCCTACTCTAAATTTTGCTAGAGAAATGCTATGTATTCTCTTATGGTTACGATGCGCTACAACACGTGTACCCTGTGGCAGGCTGGGCGTGGTGTGCGCGTTTGTGAGCAACAGCCGCGTGGAGGACGGCGTGCAGAGCCTGCCGGACGACCTGCACGACGCAGTGCACGACACCGAACTCTTCCTCAACAACACCGACCTGGTGCGTTGCCTTCACGTCCGACTTGGTTTCGTTCCTTCCTTGCTTGCTTGCAAACTGATACTGTACTGCTTGGTCCTCGCGCAAGTTACCAATGCACTTCAGCAAACCGAGAAGACTGGTAGCAGAAGTTGGAGGGAAGCTCTTGTATTTATTGAGCTTGCGCTCTTCACTCACTCACTTCCTTACTCTGCTTATGTTTGAGAAATTAAAGAATAAGTTCTACGGCACGATTGTAATATAGGACGATCTGTAAGGATGTTTGTTTTGTTTCGTGTTATTTTTGCTCGCCATCATGAATTGGCGTCGTGTCTCATTTCTCGGTTCTGTGTGTGTTTTCTCACTGCTCTCAGCATTGTGTTATATTGGATTAATTTTTGTTAGTGTTTAGCTTTTTATGTCTATTGAATGTAGGGAACCAATGATTGTGATAATTATATTTTTTTGGTGTTGGTAAACTGGTATCACGCATTTTCGAATACTGCAAAACGACGGTATGCCAAATGATAACTTGAAAAGGTTATCATGCCAAGTTTTTGAGCGTGGACAAGCGCCGTGTAAGCAGTGAACAGCAAGTTCTGTCGTGCGCGACTTTTCAGGTTTACCAGAATTGGTGTCTTTAAAAACTTTTTCAGTGCAGTAATGAACGTGGTCAGATTCATGCTTAGCCAGTAATAGGCGATGATTACGTTCACGCATTTGCTGACATATTTTCACTGCCTCAAGAATTATGTCACCACATAACTAACAGCATACAGTCAGGTTCATTAGTCAAAATTTGCACATGCCAGTTATGTTGCTCCGTTTCAATTATCATGTTTTCTGTGATACTCTCGTTTTTCAAGATGGTGTAGCTTGAAGTAACTTCCCGGTGCTATATCTGCTTCAGGACGATACAATGCGAGTAATCTGAATCTCCAATGTTCAAGTGAATGTAATTTTAGGGAATCTCTGTAAGTACGGTTGTCTTTTTTTCTGCGTCAAAGGTGTTCCGAGAAGCCACAGTCACGTCATTCGTGGTGTGTCACAGAACTTGCATACACATTTTGAAAGAAAAGGAAAAACCTATTCATCTCATTTTACAATTTCGTTTTTGGTTGCTATTGCAGTGGTTTCGGAGCTCCGACCTTAGAAGGGAGGAAGTGAAATGCAAGCTTATCGAGGAACGAACGGTCTCTTTTTTACAATCTTTCTTACCCTCCGCTTATCCCCTTGGTAGATCGATAAAGTTGTTCTTTCTATCACCGCTGCTGTACAATAGGAATGTTTACAGAACTCGTATAGCCTCCATACACATGAGCATTTTGATGATGTCATCTGTCTACAGGAGGTTCACGCGATCTTCGTCACCAACTACGGCGAGCTACAGGACGTCCTCTTCCACAAACTTGATTGTAAGTTATTTCAGGTGTCGAGGGTTGCATTCACGGTTTGTTCATGGCAGGATGTCGGGTTTTGAGTAATGGAATCTCCTTACTTGAGCTCCTCGAGCGCAGATTTGTTGAATGTAGCTTCTGGGTTGACTTCTTGTTAACTTTTGGGTTTTAGCCAAAATAATTTTTAAAGCATTTCTGTTCTCTCAGGGGGAGACAACTATTGTATTTATTGGAATTAGTACTCTAGGGAGAAAATAGGAGGTTCCTAGGAAGAGTTTGTTGAAATAGAATATTTTTTTGTTTCATTTCAGACTGAGGTTTGTTTTTCAGCACCTCTGACTTTCTTCTTCAATTTTTTTCATATTTCGGAACCTTCTTTCCAAACTTTCTGTTTTCTGCTCAGGGGATCTTGTGTGGGAATACACCTTGTGCATAGATTTCACGTTCCCTTAACTCGATACTAAATATTGCCCTCGTCTTCCCTCTCTTTGAACATCTTTGTTGTGGAATGGGAAGCTGAAATTAATTTACTGTCAATTTTAATAAATTTTACTTTTTTGTGTATTTTTTCAAGAATCTGACCATTGTGAGCCGCAACTTATTTACTGCGGACTTGTTTAGTAAATTAATGAAAATATACTAGAGCAACCATTTCAATCATCTCATGCCCTTGTTGTAGCTATGTTGAGGTTGCGTTATTGATCCCGTCATAATCTTCACGTTGAAGAAGTGCAACATAAAAAGGAATTGCGTCTTTTCTTTCTGTAAACTAGCATGACTCGGTGAATTCTGCTTCAAGCATAGGGGCAAAATGTGCAGGTTACATTTCTGAAGTCCTAACAGTTTTGTATCATGCCCTCTATGGGGTAACTTTTGCTTCAGCAACCAATTTTTAACTACCTGAATGGGCCCTTAAAAACTACATGGATTTATCAATATTCTGCCTGAATACATTGAAGAATTACCACAATTGAATAGTGTTATATTTTATAATCATAGTACCTAGTACCTACCCTAGTGTAAATGTATTTATGTTTTAAAAAGCTGCTCGTCGATGAAATATAGAGCCTCTAACTTCAACTGTTCACATCAATTCACTTGTAATGGACAAGGTATTTCCTATTTGATATCAGCGAGCGGCGAGCTGGTGAAAAAGGAGCTGGCGCGCGTGACGCAGGCGGTGGCCATCGACAACCTCACTGCCATCACCATGAGCCTGAGCAACGTGCGCACGGACCTAGACCTGCTGCGTAACACGACACATGACCTGCAGGAGGTCACGCAGTACCTCAGGAGCGGTCAGTAGTCTTGTGGCATATCGCACCTGCTGTAATCTCTGGGGGTAAACTTGTTTGACGGTCTCGATGTGGTGTAACATGTGATCGCTGGCTGCAGGGAGCATTCACCTGAACACAGCTCAATGAATACTGTAAATTGAGTGTGTGCAGGCGCTGCTAGAGGTCAGTCGATATTGCAAGCTTGCTGAGTACCATGTCACAGTGCCCGTGTAATTTTGTGGTAGCGTGTCAACAGGAATTGTGTGTAAATCAGTGCGTGACCGCAACACCCATTGCAACCTAATCTGCGTGCACACAGTTGTGTGGTCAAATGTAGGCCTGTACTTAAAAATTCTGGAAGTAACGAGTGCATCTTATCAGGTCATGAGCGTGTTATTACAGATGCTTCCAATGCCGAGACTTCACACGCTGTACATCGGTTCGAACTTAGTGAAGATTTTTCATGTTGCTTTTTTAAACTAAGGAATGGATGAAAATCAAGTAATCTAACAAATATGAGTGTTAAAAAAAGTAAATAAAATGCATTCTTGAAATTTTAGTTCAACCACAAGCCTATATTTATATTATCTAATGCACTGAACCCTGATATTAAACAAACCATTCATATTACAAAATCAACATTGCTTAAGAAAAAACATCTACAAACTATTTACTGTTGGAATTGTATTTTAATTTCTCACAAATATGAATATTTAGCCTTTACCTAGAATACATTTTTTAACTTGAGATTTTTCATTAATACTCTTGCCTTCATTTCATGTTGATTGCCATGGTTCAGTGATGAACCCTTTCTGAAATTGTAAAGATGACTTGTTTGAACTCTTTTTAAAGTATTTGCTTCTTTATTGCTGAATGAATTCAAGGGTGGCAGTGTCAGTATCGCTTGAAATTAGATACCTTCTTGAACACGTACTGGTGCTCTTAAATTCCACTGACTCGATACAATTAAACTCATGCAATTCCTTAATGCTCCTGATCTTGACATACCTGAAACTCCGGGCTAAACATACATCTTGATTTGCTTATTAGTGACTTATGGTGCTGTGCATTATCATTGGATTTGATATGACGAGACGTTTTAGTGCGCTATAAAACGTATTGAATGAAGTCAGTTGGTGGCTTCTATTTATCATTT
>JACJUY010001249.1:80456-135491 GCA_014220935.1 Platorchestia sp. MABIK
GTTAGTATTTTACGTGCTTTCTGTCGTATCACTAGAGTGCAGTTTTGGTGACAAATCTTGATTTGAGAGGTCTCCCGTACCTCGGAAATTGCCTCTCTAGTGCTCTATGCGAAGTGACTGATGTGCAGTGTAATCGGCAGATAGTGATGTATGATTATAGATGGACCATGACCAATCTTTTTCAGGCAAACTGTGTTCTCCTTTTTATTTTTTCCAGTCCTAATGAATGACAGCGTATAGTGTAGCTTACATCACGTGGAAATATTTCCTGTGGCTCATCAGCGTTCTTTCTCATGGACGCCTTTATCTCTTTGCGGCGCTCCGTATGTCTGTTGGACTAACTTTGCGCTGCTTCGTTGGTAAACTATTCTATTTGTCTATTCATTATACTTAGTGACGCAATGAACGTTAGTTGCTGGTATAGTTACGTGTCCCATGGTGGTGCAGGTCTGGAGAGCGTGGTGGCGCGGCTGCGCAAGCACCAGAAGACCTGTGCCGAGCAGCCCGAGTGCCAGCAGCTGCAGCAGCAGTTCATCGAGCGGCTCCACATCAACACCGACTTCACGCAGGTCTGTGCCTTCAACGAGTCCATGTACCCTTCTGTTACTCGATTGAGTGCTTTTTCTATGCTTTCCTGGTGTATTATTTGATTTATCTCTGCTGAGAAAATTATGTGCTTAAACTAAAGCTTTTTTCTTAGTGTGGGGTTAGCTTGGTTTTCTTTTGAGTTCTATATGTTTCGTAGGAAATTTTGTGCTATCCTAAAGTTTTTACACTTACCATTCATTTACATTTTCAAAAGAATTAAAGAGATGTGTGTTCGGAGATTTTATTTCGGGCAGTTTCTTGTTATGTAAAGCTCTAATCCTCTTGTTCAAGTTTGTTGTTTCTGAGACGTTAAACAAACTTCAATTCTTTTGTGTGAACTACCTTTTTTTCCGCTCATAAAATATTTACCCCTCAGGAGCATACAACTATTGTATCTATAGCAATGAGCACTTCCAGGGGAAAAATGCAAGGTCCCGAGCTGAGTTAGGTAGGCCTTCTTTGTGTTGAAATGAAATGTTTTCTGTTTTGTTGAGAACCATCTTTTTTCAGTTCACTGCTGTCTTGTTTTTCAGCACCTATTACTACCTTCTTCAACTTTTATCTTGTTTCATAAATTTCTTTCTCAACTTACTGTTACCATGCTCCTTGTGCATAGATTCTGCATTTCTTTCACTCCGTACTGAATGGTACCTTTCTCCCTTTCTTTGGAGCGCTTTTTTTTAACGGTTAGGGAGGCTTAAACTAACATCTAATTAAATTTTATCTGTCATCATTAAGGCTAAACGTTCTTTCACCCTTTCATTATCTTTATTCTTATCATGTAATTTAAGTGTTCAAGTTGAGAGAATACATTATTCGTATCTAAATTTAAATATTCTGAACAAGCTAGCACATTTTAAATTCACGAATATAAATTTTTCCGGCTGTGTAAGACTTTTCAAAACAAGTAAGGAAAATCCTTGAACAAGTCCATCGCATTTTTATTTTTACACTGTCTCTCTGAAAAGAAGCCCAACATGAGCTAGGTAGGGCAATGTCATGCTAGGAGGAGTGAACTCATGTTTATGAAGCTCGCTGTATTGCACAACAGAGGAAGCGCACAGTCGTCCGTCTCTTGGCTCTCAGAGTCGCGAAGCTGAAAAAAAAACTGTTTTCCTCTTGCATTGTTTGAAGTAGATCCAAAATTATAGTAGCTTCATGCACTACAGTAGTGCGCGTGTGTCTTGTACAAATCGTTTTGTTCGGTTCTCAACTCATCTTTTCTGATACGAAAAAGAAGGAAGTCTAGATGTTAGCACAAAAGTGTCTGGTTTGCAAAGCAAAGAAGTACTTTAATTTGACGTTCGGCTCATTTAGGTGCCCAGCAGGCTTCATTATATCTCAATTGATGTTTTTTTGACATTTTTGTTATTCTGAGTTTATCTTTAATTCCGCTCTTAGTTACTTGAATTTAAGAGTTCATTATTTTGTTTTCTTATACTTTTCATGATCATCGTTTTCATTGTTGTGTAAATCATATTTGAAATTATCTTATCATGTGTCTGCAATATCGGGATTCTTTTCTATCTTCTCAAGTGTCTTTGTTTCATGGGAATTGTGAACAAGAACTTGTGTCAGGTTTGTGTTTTTGATAGTGATTCTCGGCATAGAATAAATCCTAGTAACCTTATGCAATCTGGAATTTACTGATTAAATATTTTAACCTGAACGAGTATTTTTTCAATTACGTCAAACCTAACTTGACGTTTTCATTTTCTTTCTATGAAAATTTTCTAAAGTTGAGGAAAATGAAGTGGACACTTTTTAAAATTTCAAAAATTACATTTCTATTTGTCAATTTTTTTACTAAAGAACCTGTACGAATGAATCAGTCATTTTAAACTCGACCAGTTAAATAACTATAATTGCTTGAGGGATACCTATATTAAACGTATTTCAATTCTAAGGGACGCAAAATGGTTAGTAGCAGTGCATTCTTATCTTCCTACTGACTCGAACATTTGTAAGTAAGTAATTGGGTTAGTTGATCCTTCATGCATCTTAGTGAACGAAAATTCTCGTTCTCGATGGCCTTATTTCTCTGAGTATTGGAATGACGGTACGATTTATTTATATCTTCATGATATAGCAGTCCCATCTGGTCTATATCTTTGGCTCTGCGAGATGAAGATACTTCCGTTATCAAACTAATTCGGCGATTTTTGAAGAGTATCACAGTATAAATGGGAACTTGCGTAAAGGTACACATTCTTTACTTACACGTTTGCGGAACATTTGATAGACACGAATGTTATTTTTTACTTTGATTTTCCTTTTCGTGCATCTTACGCTCTGGATATAACCGTTCACTGTAGGCTTTCCCTCTCAGTCAACAGTTCACTCTTTCTTCTTGCATGAAAGCACCGCTGCTACCTCACTCACAAAGCATCAGTCTGCTCATAATCTGATCATATCGCACACCACTCGTTCACCAACTAACATCAGCTAAGACGGAAGTGATTTCTTCACAAACACACTGCAAGTACTACGCAGGCAATGAAGGCACTGCAAATGGATATTATTTTCAAGTTTTCCTGCACGCAGCGCTTCTCAGTGGAGGGTTGAAGTTTTCAAATATTTGCAGTACTATAATTTAGATTGAACATTGCTAGTCCTAGAGATCATTCACATATCGCTCATGTTCATCTTAGGGAACGTTCTAAAACCCAATGAATTGAAAAGATATTTGAGCTTTTGGAAAAGTTTTTCATTCAGATGTATCATTTTTGCGCTTTTCATGTCCTTGTGATGCCACAGAATGGCGGCATTGCTAGATCACGTGACACGACCAGTGTCCTGTCAATGCTGGTCTTTTCGCCAGCTCCCTTGGGGGCTGTGCGGGTAGCTCTCACTAACATAATACATTCTTTCACTCGCTATCTCATCGACGTACTAACCTTGTGCGACGGTTCATCTCTCCTTCTCCCCGACTCCGGTTGTGGCCGCGCTGCAGTACCTCAACAAGTCTGTGTTGCCTCAGGTAACCGCTGTGCTGGCACGTGTGGGCATGAACCTCTTCGTTGTAGAGTTTCTCATTGCTTGCTGTCGAGGTTTGCTCATCTTCCTGAAGCATTTCATTACTACCTATTTTATCGGTGCAAGCTTCATTCTTACGTCGTCGATGAGCTCATTTTGCCTGTCTGTGGCCAGCCTGTTTGTAATTATGCCCGCTGCGTTGCGCTGTGGGTAAGCTCAGAGCAGCTTCGGTGAAAATATGCTTCTTCACTCGGCATGATTTTCTATCATCTCCTGTTGTCGATTCTAGTGACAGCGGCCAAATTTTCGTGATGTTGAACTCAGTAGGGGTGTGTGCATCGTGTGAGATCGCTGTAGTTTTCGGCGAGTGCATTGCTCTTGTATTGAACAAACTAATTGCTCTTATGCCTGACTTGCTCCTCTCACTTACCCCTGCCAAGTATTTAAATCTCTGCTATCCTTGTCGTACCTATCTGTGCTTCAGCCTGGTCTTGTAAATGAGTTAGAACTTTTTATGTCCTTACTCCCTTACTTTTTTAGTTTGACTGTTCAAACTTTGCAATCCGTGTGTGTTACTGCGTCAAAGTCTGTATTGCCACTGAAGCCAGCGAGTGTTCTTCTGCCGATTGTATACTTCGTTAATATGGATCGCCTTGTTTCATGTTTCTAGAAAAAATGCATGCATATTTGAAGGCATTCTCGTAAGCTGTTTCACGTCACCCAACTCTTTCCTTTGCTCCTTCATAATTGTTGTGTTGAATTTCATCTATTTTAACAGCGTATTTTCGCTTAACTACAATTGTGTCCATCTTCATTGCGGTGTACGCTGATTCTTGTAGCAGAGCTGCTAAATTACCGCGCAACTCACTCAGTGATGATTAGGGCTCTGAGGATCCTTTCATGGAGCGGTTTTAGAAGTTTAAAATGTTATCGATGTATGCCATACAAGTTAACGAAGTATCGTATATTTGAAAAAATAATCAAAATCTCCGCTCTTTTTGTTATCATGCTAAGCACCCTGACCATTTGTGTGTGTGAGCAAGTTTATTGTCTTTTTTCTTTGTTCAAAATTCAGCTTGTGGCGTTTGCTTTGCTGCATTTAGCGTTCCTAAAACAGCAACGGTAAGTTGGTTCTGCGAGTGAGAATTACAATTCGTTCTACCGCTTCGTTGAGTTGCAAAGTATTTCATCTTTAGCATATGTGTTTATTGCCCTTGTGTTGATTCGTCGTTGTTGATGATCACATTATTCGTTGTGACAAATGTACAAGGATCTATTTGTGAACTGCATTGAATATGTGTGTAATGAGAAGGCTGGTAATAATGAGAAAATTAGGTGTGATTAAAAACTTTAAACTTAGTAATCGATTCAAGAATTGGTACGGTAAGCCTTCCTTCTCTAACGTCTACTATTGATAGAAACCTCACTGTATACTTGAGGGTAAGGTTGGTATCTTGTGAAAAATAGATTTAGTTTGAAAATTCGTAGAACATAGTGTCAACTGAATCTAGGTGAAATGAGCTATCACCAAGATTCTCCAGTTTTCTTCGTGAACGGAATACAGGAACGTGAGTGGGAGTCGCTCCAGACTTTTCGTTAGCTGTCAAACTTTGGTCTAGGTTGATGGTACGCATCGTGCTCTGCAGTCAAAAGCTGCCACTTGCCTTGCCTCAGACTGCTGAAGCACTGTCTAGCTTACGAGATTCGTGTGCTTGTAGTGGTGGACGGATCTCCAGAGCGATTCTTTGGAAGGACTGTAATAGCACTGTTACTTGTAGGCAACCGTCGAGACGTATGTTCTTTAAATTAAAAATAATCTCATCTGTATTTTATTTATCACTGTTAACAAGCTTTGTTCAATTGATATTTATAGACGTACGTGTGTTTCAGTTGCCCAAAGTTGAACACAAGCTGGATGAGGTAGCGTCGCTGTTAGCCGGTGACATCGAGGCAGAAGTGAAGCGTGGCAAGCGCGCCTTCGACTCCATAGCCACCGAGATACAGAACAAGGTGCAGAAGTCCATTCCGGAGATCAAGGACAAGATCAGGCAGGCTGGTGAGTAAATTCTCTGGGTAGCTCGTCTCTTTGTGTTTACTATGACACTTTTACCTTCATCCCCTCGGGCGGCACAGGATAGGCAGTAGGTTCAAGTTCGTTAGGTTTGTATATCCTATGCTATGGGACTGGTGCCCCTATTAGATTATCTCAGCTATAGATGGGCCTTCTGGACTTCCATCTTTTGTGTCAACTTCTTTCCGTTTTCATACCTTCTTCGCCATCTCTTCTATTTCTTTTCTTCGTCTTTCTTTATAACTTGCTTTTTCTATGCTCAGGGTTTTCTGTGTGAGAGCACATCGTGCATAGATTCCTCGTTTTTTCTACTCCATATTAAATGCTCGTTTCTCTTTCGTCTGTGAAAACATCTTTGCAATGAAAACGGATCCTTTAACAAACCAAACTTCTACTCTACTGTTACTTCGATAGCGCTTCATAATTTCGAGTGAAGAAAATACAATATATAATTAGTAACCATATCTTGGCTATATTAACGATGTTCAAAGGTCCATCAAGCTAATTCTTGAACGAAATCGGTTTTTCCAATGCTTGGGTTTGTATTAAATTTTAAGGGTTTTCAGAATAGCATTTTACAATGGGAATTACGGAAAAATTGAGATCTGTATAGTAGTGAAGTTGCTGCATTAGAATCGGTCTTCCATTTGGGGTGTTTACCTTTTGATGTACACCTCTCAGTAGATCTTCACTATTTCAATGTACTATAGCTTATGCTATGGAAGTCAGTCAGTTGTACCAGGGTCCGGGTAGGTGTTGTATTGCTGGTAGATCTCTATTCTGCAGGTGATTGTATTATTTTACTGGTGTGGTATAGTACTGGTATGTCTGTGCTGTAATTTATTATTACACTGGCATATTTTTGTTCTGAAGTAAAATTTCACCTATGACAAAAGTTCACTAGTATGTTACTTTGCTACTGAGGTATTGAATTAAAGAATAATTTTGGAAAAGTATATCAATAGATGACAATTTTTCCAGTATATTATTTCCCTAGTGTGTTCACCAGTATCAGTTTCATCTGTTGGAGTAGAGTATGATGCTTTCAGTAGATTAGAGGCCTTAGTGGTATAGATGTAGTTAGTTTAAGGCTCCTTTTCCATTGCAAAGGTATTTTCACGGAAAAAAGAGAAGGGAGCGTTAGTGTGGACTAAAGAAGATGTAGGATCAATGCGTAGGGTGTGTTCCAAGACTGGATATTCTGCGTTTATGAACAGCTAGGTAGGAAGGAAAAAGAAAACAAACTAATTAGAGGTAGCGAAGGAGGCATGAAAGCGGAAGGAAAGATGGGTAAGATAGACAGAAGTGCTGAAGGCCATCCATAGCTGAGGAGTATTTCCCCTGGGGAGCACTAGTCCTCATAGCATGAGATAGACAATCTCAACTAATTTAAACCTGTTTCCTATCACATGCTCCGAGGAATTAAAGGCTTAACTTAACAGTGTTAAGTACACCTTGCATCTTGCACATGACGCTCGGTCGTTGGCTATGCCACGCCACGTTTGGCAGCGATGTTACGGTCATTTCTGTGGTGCTTGCAGGGGCGCAGCTGAGCCAGGCCGCGGAGGAGGTGCGCACCACGCTGTCGATGGTGGACCTGCACTACCACACCAGGGACACCCTCACGCACATCAGCGTGATCAGCGCCTCGTACTCCCACTACAGGTGCGTTCTGTGAGCCACCACAACCACTTCGTCTTTTGTTCACGCCGCCAACCCATGGCTCTAACTTTGTGCCTGTCGAAGAAAATCTTCGTTTTAAAGAATGCCGCTAGTGGGACTCGTGTAGGGCGAATCGGTAATGTAATAATTCTCGATCATGGGGGATCATATGTTGATTGCCAGTAGTGCTGGTGATACCCAAGAGAATCATAATTAAGTTCCAAAAATATAGGTTTGTATGATGCTAATACATTAAATCTTATGAGCACCATTGGTTAGAGTTGCGATTTTTCAGCTGCCATTGTGCTCACGGTCAGATAACCATCGAAAGAAATGGCCCGTGACAGCAATGTGTTCGGGTCTTTGGTACAAGTTCCGTTGAAGTTAGTGATCTAACTCTGTGGGCTGCATGCTTGGGCTGCTGTCAAAGCTTGCTCTTCCCAGACAGCTTTTAGTCGCGTGAAGGGTCCTGAATTCTTGCTATCAGCAACTTCTTTTCCCTCTCGGGTCATCATGGACGTAGGCTGCTTACCCTTGAACCGGGATATATCCTTCGTTGTGTTTAATTTCAGTATTGTATTTATATCGAGTATAATTACATGTATTTTACGTTCCCTTTGAAGTCTTTTAGCTCATTTTAATTCGTCAAATCAAACACTTACTACTGCATTCGAGCTGCTGAAGGTGGCTTTACATCGTTCAGGTACTGGTTGGGTCCAGTTCTTCATTTGTCCCAAATGTGTACCTGCTGGTGTGTGCAGGTACTACGCGTTCCTGTGCGTGTGCTGCGTGCTGCTGACCGTGCTGGTGTCCTGGGTGCTGGCGCTGCTCTACGGCTGCTGCGGCCGCCGCGCAGACGAGGCAGCCTCTTGCCTCAAAGTTACCGGCGCTTCCTGGATGATCACGTGAGTGTTACTTTCTCCCGGCACAAGCATATTCTTTCCTGACTGCGGTATGAGTTGCCTCGCCACGAGTGGCGGTGCAACTAGAGTATCTACTGTACCAGAAGCAGTAATAATTCAAGGTGCTGTAATTTTTCTGTTTCTGTAATTTCAGTTTGAAAATATCTATTTCTATGCCGCAGCTGACATGTCATCTGTGATGCATCTTAGCAGTATCGTAATTTAGGCTATGTACAAATTTTATGGAAGTATTTTTCAATCAACTGAATGCTTTTCCGAGCAGTTCAGGTTTCTGTTGTCGACATCATGGCCGCTATACCGCAGTTTCGGTTACTAGATCCAGAGACAAATCCTAGCGTTCTACCGACCGTTAAATCATTCATTTTATATTGCTAACTCAGATACCGCGGGCATTTTCTTGTTTTCCACACGTAATTGACTGCTGTGGTATTTGTGGTGGTGCAGCGGAGTGATCGTGTTCTTCCTGACGGCGTCTGCCGTGCTGACTGCGACATCCTGCCTCTTCATGATCGGGACGCTGGCCCACGTGCTGGTGTGCGACCCGCTCAGCGACCCCTCCCAGTCCCAGGTGTTCTCCTCTCTGCACACCCACCTCAACATACACAAGAACTACCCCCAGGGCGAGGCTCCCACTCTCATGGAGATTATTGAGTGAGTTCCGAAAGCAATGAGGCCATCATTGGAATTCCAGTCGGATGACTTTTTGAAAGAGGTGCTGTAGTATACTGTAGAGTTCTTCAATCTTTATTTAAAGAGGTTAACATAACTTTCCAACCTTTTTTTCTAAAATGGACGTTTTTATAATCAAGGGTATTTAACTTCTTTGCTGTATCTTCGAATCTGTCGCAAAATATTCGAAAACTTTGGCGTACAGCAGCATTGTTTTGTAGCAGGAACTCTGTTGTTGGTCACTTCCTCGAGTTTGAATATTTTGAAGAATGGGTTCTGGGTGACCTTCACCTTTACACATATAGATCTTATTTTTTGAGCATAACGTTATCTTTTTCTGGGGTAAAATTTTAGCAGTTGGAACTTGTGCTGTTGCTGCTCAGTTTATAGCATCAGACATTGTATGGACGCTGCTGTTGCCTCTATAACGACTCGAACGCTAGAGTGGAGAAAATGTTTTTTCCCTTTTCCGATATATAGAAATAATTCCCAAGCTTCCTTGTATATTTTTGGCCTGCTAAAATCACTTGATCGTTTCCTTTGAGGATTGCATATTTTGGAACACGGTGTGGTCAAAATATTTTGACAGTGCCAGTGACAAATTCTTTTTTAGAATTTTCAAACTTCCACTGACCACCTTCTTACTTTACCAAGGAAACGCCAGTGTACTCAACTTATGTCGCAAATAGTAACTATTACTGTTGTCCTGTGATATGTTACTTAAGAATGCGCTTATTGCAGACAGTGTCACCGGAACGAAAGCATCTACAGCGTGCTGAGGCTCCATCTGCTGGACGACGGACTGACCAGCCTCCTGCGCTACAGAGACCGGCTCCATCTCGATGACAAGGTGAGACTCGGCTGCTCTTCTGAGCGGTACGTGTTGCGCAGCTCTTACACTGTGGAGGTGCTCAGGGTTGTCATCCTAGTTCTTGTACTTCGTGGTTGAGACGCATCAATTTGCGGAGGTGGACTTTTTCCTTTGTGGGCATTGCAGGCCATAAATAATTAAAAGCAAATAATTCATGAGAATACCGTGCTTAGTTACTGCATTAGTTGTGTTGTGTGAGTATTGTGTAATACACGCTTGTTAAATGAGTTCAAGGCTGATAAGATGTATTTATTTTTTGTTGATAATATATATAGAGTAAGATAACTGGTTGTTAAGTGAAAAGTGGGCTTAAACAAGCACACACGTTAAACAATGTACCCGGTGCGGTGTGAGTGCAGGTGGCGCAGCTGAAGCAGAAGATCACGGTGGATACGAACGTCAAGATCCTGTCCCGGGACGCGAAGCAGCAGCTGCGGGCGCTGGCCAATTCCTCCCTGGCCCGCAGGGACGACTGGGCTAACTACGCTGAAATCCTCGAGCAGCAGGTGCGGGGGCAGCTCGTGTAACGGTCGTCGTATTTTTCAGCCATTCTTGAAAGCAGGCAGTGCTGGAATGGAATTGAATTGCATTTTTTTTCTGTAATTTCACAGGGTCTAATTTTGTTTTGTTATAAAAATTAAAATCGTTATTTCAAGGTTCGCAAATTTTCTTCAATTATGCAAATAGGTGGAAGTGGTCGAGGGTAAGTAGGAGAGCAACTTTGTTCCGCCAGTTAGTGTTTAACTCGACCTCGCTCGCCATAAACTTGTGATTTTCCCATGTGTGTCTCCTCTAATGGACAAAATAAATAACCCATGCCAAGTAATGACACACGAACAAACAGAAATCTTAGCCCTCTCCACCAGGAAGTTACAAGAGAACATCAGTTGATGTCTCTTCTCCTCTTGCTATATTTATGCAGGTCATCAAATACGATAGAAAAAATGGCGGTACTGAGTCGCTGAATATTCCATGTTTGTAGTATTTGAAAATAATTTCTCTGGTTCTTCAACATTAGCGTTCGAGTTTGATTTCCTTAAAATTTTCTTTGCTGTTCGCTTTCCAGTGGTTTTGATGTGTGAATTGACGACTTTTGAGATCAAGAAAGCAGTCTTTTTCGTCTATCCTCTAAACAACGAACCCATGCCGTTTTTCAAAAGTCCTGAAATGTTGAGCGGTGACGGGTCACGTGAGTTGCGAAGTAGTGAATAAAAAGCATTCTGTTATCCGTAGCATGAATACCAAATCTCAAGATATGAGACGACGAAATTTGAAACAAGTGAAGGTTCTCTACAAAATGTTAAATGAGTTTCATCAGTAGAAAAGGGAAAAATGTTGTGGTTGATATAACTTGTGGCTAACGTTGTTGTGGCTAACGAAATCATTCAAATCTGACCGTGAAAATCAGAAAATAATTTTGACTTTTGTCAGGTGTTGACCATCAACCTACTGGAGATGGCTGCTCAGCTGAACCAGACGGCGGATCAACTTCCGGCAGGATTTGAGGAGGTATCCATCGGACTCAAGAATGACGCCCTGTTTCTGGAATCGCTGCAGCGGTGGCTGACTGCCATTAGAGGCCACACCAAGACTCTGAAGGACACCACGGAGCGGCTCAGCGGCTACTTGCACTACAGTAACCACACCACACTGCGGCCCGCCATCCGCCGGCTCATCAACCAGGCCGAGTACGCTCAGCGCTACCTGCGGACCAACGGAAGCACGGAGGTTATTCAGGTGAGGGAACCGTGCACCAGCGACGTTTCTTCTATCCGCTTAGAACCCATGAGTTTAACACCTAACCTTATATGAATTGCGTGTAGAAGTTTACGTGGTATTTGAAATTGTAAATTTTTATTCTTGATGCAATGCAGTTGGTGGAGCGGTTTTCGGAAGACTTCCTAGCGGATGTGGACGACTACGTGGCGCACGTACAGGACAGCGTGGAGCGAAAGCTTGGACGCTGCGGCCCACTCTCCAGCGCGTACAACGCCACCACCGCTGCGGTCTGCAAGGATATACTTTACCCTTTCGTAAGTGTATGCTCGAGTGTTATGTGTATGTGTACACTCTACCTTTCTCTAGGCGTATACTGTAATCTTTCTTAGGTGTACACTTTGCTTACTCTTTCGTGTGTCCTTCTTGCTCGTCTTACAGTTCTAGTGTGAGATCTCATAAGTTTCAGTTGACTCTGGTGAGAAATTACTTCGTATATTCACTCTTCTAGATTGATGATCGTCTATTCTTTTGAACTCTTTTGTCAGTAGTCACTGTGTTCCTCTTTTGTTCACTGGTTGTGAGCGTATCTGAGTAAAAGATGTCAAAGTGCGTTCAAAAGCAAAGCTGACCGAGCTTTGGCTTTAGAAATTTACAAACATTTTTTAAGTTACTGAAGCCCTCTTCCACACAGCTCCTAAATGAGCTTATTTGTATGGCTAAACACTGACGCTTCACAATGACCAGTTTTGTTCAGTTTACGTTCTTACACTTCTTGGTCGGTTTTTTGTTAAGGAATGCCCGTGTTTAATTCGAGGCTCAGTCCCCAAGAATAATGCTGAAAGTCCACACATTTAAGTGACATTTTGCCAGGGGTAAAAAACTGTCCACCGATCAAACTCTCTGATTGCTTTTGATTCATCATAAAAGCATCAACGGGTCTAAACCCTACGTTCCTTGCGTTAGCCCTCTTCTTCAAAGCTGTAAGAGCTGAAGCTATTTCTCCTAAGTGAAAGTAAAATTTCTATTAACTCCAAGGGCATTTTCTCTTAACTGTAATAAATTTCATGGATTTTTTATTGTTTTTATCTATTTTTATTTTTGTACTTATTGTGCAGTTCATTAGTGACAATTACTTCTGTAGTGTTGCTCATATTTGTTTTACTTTAATACCTGCCTTATTCTGATGCCCAGAATTAAATCTTAAATTCTCGCACTGACGAAAGAAAAACCTATGGAGTGCGGAACTTGTATTAACGTGTTAAGAAAACATTTCTTACAATATGTAGGAATAGTTTTAGGGAACGGGTCGAGAGTACACAATAAATAAACTGTACAGAGCGTGCTAAGCTTTGTGTTGCGCTGTGCAGAACGGGTTCTGGGTGAGCGCAGGCTGGGTGTTCGTGGTGTACCTGCCGTGCGTGGTGCTCGCCATGTACCTCACCAGCCTCTACAGGAAGACGGAGCCTTGGCCCGGACCTCTCAACGAGTCGTGAGTATTCTCTGATCTTCGTCTTAGCTTCTGAGGAAATTTGTAGTCTCTGCACTCCTACTCAAGATGAGAGAACGCGCTTATTTAGCAGCTTACATTTCTGGGGTCCTCATCCTTCACGTGACTTTTGACTCCTAAGTGACTCTGTTAGAAGCAACGAATAGGTTCCATGTCTTATTATCTAGGTACAAAAAAATTGATTTAAATTTTAAATTGGGACCTGTGGGATATGAATGAAAATACTTTTGAAGTATCCCTCGCCTTGATTGGAAATTTTTTATGCGCAGCTTCGCATGATATGTAACTCATCACATTTGAGTATGTGCGCAACAAAAGTTTGAGCTCTGAAGACGCTCTTCGTGTTATGATTCAGCTGTGTCTACTTCTTTCTTGAATCCTGAATAGCTGACATAGCGAGGGAAGAAAAGCGCACAATATAAGTGCCCGTTTTCAGAACTAGCTGCAGCTTAGGCGTCCGGAGGGACGTCGTCTATTTTTTCTATTCTATGAAAGTAGTACCAAAGTATTCCCTGGGGAGGTCGTCCTGATGATGTACATAAATTTCTCTTGGAATTCTTAATCCCCGTAATGTGTGTACCAACTCTTCATAGCATTGCATAGATATTTTTTTTTATCTCCTACGAAGTGTCCAGTAACTCTGCATCATCTGTTGTACTACCGATCGTTGTTGAACCCTGCGAGAGAATGTTGCATCAACTCAGTTTTTGAGAGTTGTTAGCTGAATGTGTCCTTTAAAGGGGGGTCATCTCGTCTATCACATGCAACGTATGGAAACTTGCATCAAGTTCATTGGAAAACTGTCCACTTCAACACTTAGGTATTTCCAAGTGTGTGTGTGCAACACGTTGTATGAGTGTTTTTTTCTCGAGAGAATACAGCTAGTGCATCTATGGGAATTTGTCCTCCCAGGAGGAAGATATAAGGTCCCGAGCTCAAAGTTGAGTAGCCTTCTTTGTTTTGAAATATAGTAGGTTTTCTTAATGTTTCAGCCATCTATTTTCTGTTTACTGCTATCCTTTTTTCAGCACCTGTTACTTTTTCTTCGACTTTCATCCTGTTTTGTAAGCTTCTTTCAGCCTTGTTGTTCCTGCGCACAGGGTGTGAGGACATACCATGTGCAAAGAGTCTTCGATCCCTTATTTTTATTCTAAATAATGCCTTCCTCTTTCCTTCATTAAGGGCACCGTTTTTGTGGCCTGAAAAGCTTAAGCTAACCTATAGTCTTATTTAATCTGGTGAGTTTATCAATGTTATTAATGTAGAATAAGTGATATATTCAGCTGTATTAGGTTGGTGAAACTAAATTACCGAAAATTACCTGCCTAGTCATCTGGCTCTCAGCTTGCTCTTGAGTTCATGAGCTTACCTTCGTTGCGCTTCTTCATTTCTGATTTCCCTTATGTCCTTCTCTAAGTATTAGTTCGTATTTTTCCATGACAGGAACTTCACTCCTTCATTAATATGACATGTGTGCTATTATATCTCAGGACTTCTTTTTGACGTTTGCTACACTGTTATAGTTTACGGCAAGAGCCTAAGACATTTTACAATTTGTTTTTAAAATTTTATGACAAAGACTTGACACTTCATGATTTGTTCTGATAGCTCAGTTGTCTCAGTTGTTTGTGAGGTGAAGTTGCGATGTGCTGACCAGGCTCTGTGAACTTATTAGCTATGCAGGGTGGGAATGTGTGTGAGACTGACGTGCATGAGTTGTGTGTTTCAATATTTCATTACTGTTAAAGCGAAGCAGTATAAACATATTATTTGGTTGGCTTCCTCAATCAAAATAAAGCATCTCTCCCAATTATTCCATGGCTACCAGACTAGATAACGAATTCGATGTGGTGAATTGCGAATCCAAGCGTTAACGTGGTGAAATTGACTGATCAATTTACCTTACAGTACAGTGAAGTGGGGTTTAGTGATGAACGCTAATAGTTAAAGTTGGTTAGCTTTCATACCTTCTCTTCTGGTGTTTGTGCGGCGTGTGTGATAGGATGTTTTGGTGACCGTATTGTACCAGGGGTGTGTAAAAGAGCGCATCTCGTTGCTTGCTGAATGCTTCATTTGAGGAAAGTTTGGCAGGTTTTAACGTTTGTGTGACGGTGCTTGCGTTTCTTCCCGCTGCCTCAGCGAGTGTCTCTACGATGCTTATGATGAGCGCCGCCCCCAACCCGTCACCAAGTGAGACATCACGGATCTCTGTTGCTCTTGTGTGCATCTTACACTCCCACCGCACACACTACACGGGCTTGACAGGCCGTGCGACTCGTACATACCAAGACATGAGCGTTTGTCCAACGTCGCGTTACAGATGATCAGTCTATGCAATTCGTATGTATATTTCTCTCATGTGGCAACCGCACCCATGCAGACGAGCACGAAACATTATGAAACATACATGAATTTTACATTTCTGCATTTTGCTCACGGTCTCACACTCGTATAGCTGGAAACAAAACCTGTCCTCTGTACATTTTGCGAAAATTGCGTAGGCAGATGAATGTTCTGACAATGACGTCGAGTGCGTCACCGCACGTCATTTTACGGTCAAGTTTCGTCGCAAATTGGAGTACAAATTTGTCCTATCAATGTTCATTTCAGTTGAGCGAAGAGTAAGTGGTCAGTTTCGGCAAATTCGAGTGCAATGGACAAATTCAATTCGGAATAAACACAAGAATTCACACGCAGTTCACTTTTAAACATAGGAAGTGTGTGTCGCCAATTTGCCGAACTTAATTTACAACGTAGAGTAACGAAATGTCATTAGCAAACTTATTAATTTCAGACTTATTAATTTGTTTGAAATAAATCATTCGATGAAATTCGGTACTTTGAGAGACCATTTCACTCCTTGTAGTAAGAAAACTCTGCTCTACGTTAAATACTAGCGTACTTCATGGAAGGCTTTATAGTGGATTAGAATAATGTTCTGCACATAGATCCCGTCAATCAACGTTGATCGCTTTCTATTTTTCTTTAAAAGCAACAGATTTCCTCTTCCGAAGTTTGGTTTGAAGTAAGACGTTTGTAATTTCTAAAAACGCTTCCAACACTGCTAGCGTCTAAACATACAACTCGATGCCCTTTCTTTGCGAAGCGTTGCTTTGTCCACCTCTATTACATATACGCACTTTTTTATTGACCTCTCACATGGATACAACAGTTCTGCCTCTCTACATGTCTCTTTGTGTACGCGGGACCGGTTGCTGTACCTCGACACACACTCTATAACTCACTCTAGTTCGGACCTGCTAGATTGCTTTTTTTTTCTGGACAAATGTAATTCCCAAAGCTCAAATTTGAGACTTCTAGCCAGTAAAAGACCAATCTGGCAACTGTAGATTCTGGCTATGGTGTCACCAAGAGCGTAGACCATAGTGTAGCTGCTGGTGTTGCGCTTCCCGTCGCACGTTCCTGAGAGTGACCTAGTGTAGTCTTGGCACGCTGCGGTGCCGGGGATGTGTGTAATGGTTGTCGGTATCTTTTGGATCAGTCATAGCGCAGCGCTTCTTAACCTCTTGTATTCATGCTGTCGTCAACACGCTCGCCTGTAAGCAAGCCGCGGCTATAAAATTAACCTGGAAGTTTTACCTCTATTGTGTAAAAATTCGTTTTTACAACGATGGGCTGATCCACTTCATGTTAGCAGTATTCAATTTTCTTCCCACTCAACTCGTCTAGGAATGAGGGTTTTGATACCGTAACGTTTTTATGTCATGGGTTAATAACACTCACATCGTTTTACGATGAACAACGAGCCTCTGACGATCGCATTTGTACATCACAAGGTTCTGCTGTGGGGAAGTTGTTTTGTGCACCCGGTGCGTATTGAAGGCGTTGCATTCTGTAGTTCGTGTTGATTCTCTTTCTGATTGTAACATGCGTGCTCATTCTCATAGTTGCTTGATTATATGTTTAAAAGTATTTATGTGCTAATGTAGAGGGCAAAGGAAAATAGCATCATGTGTATTATTTAAAACTCTTTGATGTAGTGGTTTCTCATTTTTGCTCAGATATACTGGTCTAATTCTCTTTTTTTCGTGTGTCAATGGATGAACGATATGTGTTGAAGTATGTTATATCTGTTAGCATTTTCATGGGTGTGTGTTTTGTATTTCTTGGAGCTTGACCGCAGTCGCTTGTGCACTGGACGTGTTTTTGCGCTTTGCTACGTGTTTGAAACATTTACTTTGGATTGCTGTTTTGGATTCATTTGACAGTTTTATGGCAAATGTAATTTCGTAGCGTGGTTATGCTTATTATGTGGTGCTAATTATAATTACTTACGGGCCTGGTCTGTGTATGCATTTTGAGCTCCCTTGAGTAACTTTTTGAATGCGAATGTCGAGTTGGTGGGTGCGATCCAATCTTAATATGCAAGGTACGAGTGTCGCGAATGAATTTTTTTGGTCACTCAAATCGTTTTTGATTCTTCATAAGTAATCTTCACGGTGTGTTGAAAGAATGCGTGATCAAAACAGTGAAGAATACACGAAACAAGTTTCAAATCAAATCATTTAACTCAGCAATTGGTTGTACTGGGTGGTTCTTCGTGTTGGGTTCCGTGGGGTGTGCTCGAGATATGTGTTGCGCACAGATGTTTTCTTATTTCTGTAAGCAGTCGTAGTCTTTCCCTTCTTAACAGTAATTGTAATTTTTGTATTAGCAAGATGTGTGTGTATTTTTCTCTTAGGGTCTTGGGTAGGATTTAATTTTTCTAAGTCTCTTCCAACGCTTTAGACCAATGTCTCAATTACTTTACGAACCTTGAAATTCTTAGAATTGCCCATCTCTTCTTAGTGGACTGCGTCTTGGAACTGCTCGACTTCTCTGTGGCGAAACTTGCTCATAAAGCCCTTTGAATGCTCTTCCATCCCTGCGTCTCCGTGGTCCTGTGTGCTTTTTCTCATGCCAACTTCAAGTGTGCGATATTTCGTGTCTACGCTTCTACTCCCTTCAGTTCGAAATATTCTTAGTATTTTCGTTTATTATAAAATTTATTCTTTCCACTATCTACTGTTCGTGATCGTTATTAGGCGAGGGCTCTGTTTATTTAATTAGTTTTTGTTGTTTTCCATTTGAGTTTCTGCAACTGCTTTGCTGGATTTTTCGAAATGATTTCATATTTGATATTTTTTCGCTATCACTTCATTCCCGATGCGTATTTTACTAGTGATGCATATGCCGGATTTTACTCGGTTCTCGCTGCATTGACTTGAAGTCTCGGGGCCCAAATCCATTCAACTTGAACTGATGACAAACGTGCTGGATATATTTTCTGGCGCTTCGCCGTTGTGGCTAATGGTGTCTGGCGCTGTTCGGTGCTTGGATGGTGCGCCTGTGGCGTGCTTCATGCGTTATTATGGCACGTTTCCACACTGAATGTGGCTGCGCTAACTTCTCGTGAAGTCCATGCATTTGCCATTTATTCCTGGGTATTCATGTCCCAAATACCAAATGTATCCTAAACTACGTAATTCACTGCTCAATGGAGAAGAAACCCCTCATAGACTAAATTTTACACCTTTCATTTTCACAATGCGTGCAGTATGTTCACCTCGTGTAAATTCTTTATTGACCAATTTTTCATGAGGAATTCATTCAGAAAAAAGGATCAAATCCAATTGGAAGAGAATGTAATGAAAAATTCTCGACGCATGAAAACTTTTTATGTTTTCGAATCAAAACAGGATCTATCTGGCAGTCTTAATCATCCATGCATTCAAATGACATGTCATGTGTCTGTTTCAAAGTTGAAGTAATTTAATCTTTTAATAATTTTGTCACCGTGAGTTATTGTAGCGTATTATGTCCTTTAAATCCGGTGTGTGGTCTTTGGCATTCAGTTCGTGGGTGAAGAAGTAAAGGTTGTTAACAAATTATGGTGTAATTGGCGTTTGGTTTTCTGCTGAGATCGTACTTTAATTTTTTAACTTACAACTGATGACTGGCGTGGTGTTCGTAATGTTCCGCATTCAGTGGTGATCGTTGTGAGACTCTATTTTTATCTTGCTGTGATACTAGTTAAATTTTCTAGATTTTGTGATCCAGCAGTAACCGTAGTGGAATTGATAGCTCTTCATTAGCCCAAGTCAAATGAATAGTTTACCCTACCCTTAGCCTGAGAGATGTCGCTGGTAGCTTACTGACACCCAGTGTACAGAAGACCCGACTAACAGCATGGTACCTCTCCCTCTCCAGCTATGAGTCCATGTATGATGCATACGCTGAGAGGGACAATATTCCACTCACCAGGTCAGTTGACACTCCTTCATCCTGCCCTTTCACTGTCTCAAAGATCGTTTTCGCATCCCATCCATTTGCTCTCATTTTGGCTTCGTCTATTCTTAATGAAAGCTTTCGATCCTATGTGAGCTGCTATAATTTGTTCTGTTTAACTTTCATTTTCCCAACAGCTTAAAACTCGCTTCTAACTCTTTTGTACTCATTGCGCTGGTTAAAGCACTTTTGTGTCACTGTGTGCTTCTGAGCTTGGCTTATTTTGACCATGTGTCGCTGCTATTTATGCTTAATTTTCCTAAATTGCTTCCTTTGTTTCTCGAGGGCTCTTCGTCTTATAGCCCTCACGCGGATGTTATTGCCAGCAAGTGTGACATTCGTGAGATCTGTGGCCTTTGCGCAGATTCATGCTTTCTTGTTTGCAGCTTTTACACTTCCAAGAAATTTTAATGTTGAATCTTCTACAGATGTTGATCATTCCGCGTTTTAAGTTCTAAACCATTGTTTATTTCCATTGGTAATCCATCCAGGTAATCCATTGTTTATTTTTGCTGTTACCTGGTTTAAGTTTTCTTCTTCGGTTTGTGTGTACCTGCAAAATTAACCCTCATGCACATTGTTGCGCACTTTTCCCTAGGGCCGTTCTTATTCCCAGGTGATCCTGACGCTAGCCCCGAATTGTAGCTGTGAAGAGCACAGATATTTCTGCTCGGCCATTGGAGAATCCGCCATATAATTGATGAAAAAATATTGTTCTCGCCTGTTTACCCTTCGACAACTTACTTGGGCTGGATAATTTTTTTTTGGCATCAAATAGCTCCGCTGTCTGCTCATCTTAAGATTTCAGGAGGCAAATACCATTGTTGTCGACGTCTGTAAATCTTTTGTCTCTTTATAAACAAATTTAGCTGTATGTAGTACGCTTACATTTCATTCAAAACGTTGGGGAAAAGTGCCTCTTTGAGAGCTGTAGAGTTGCAAGATACATGCTATCCTCTGGAGAAGGATGCTCTGTTGTTCAACATGCAAATTATTGTATGTGAAGAATAAGCTGACCGCTTGTTTGCGTCGCAACCTGGAGTAACTCATGCACCGGGAGTTAGACGGCTATTTGCGTCGTGTTGAAGTCGCGAAATTTAGATCTATATCATTTCCTAAGTTTATCTAGTTTCTTATTTACATCGCGTATTGATTCACTTATGTTATCTTGGCTGCGTTGCTTATGTATTAAGCGGTCGTGTAGATTTTATTATTTTTCGAATTTAAATTTATTTCAAAATTTTTAATTCTGAATTTTTTTCCTCTTTGGATTCATTTTGTATTAGAGTTCACTATTCTCCTTTTCTGTGAATGGAAGCGAGTTAACCCGTTTGTCGTTGATTTTATAATGATGCAAATTATGGGGTTGTCTGTGCGCGTTTATATTTCTGATGTTAGACTTTCTTGATTCCTCACACTGTCACCCCGTCCGCCACTCACTTGGTATGGCTCTTTGCACATCGTATTTTTTTAATTGGACTCCATTGCTGGAGCATCTATGTTAGGGCTGGCATACTATCATGTTGCTAGCTTTAAGTGTCGAGCGCACCCCGAGTGTTCGTATACTCGTATTATCTATAACCTATGCACTCTGCCGTGCTCCACTGCTGACGTAGCTGGGGATGCTGCTTCTCTGTGTACAATTGTGCGCTCCTTCCCTGCAGTTAATCCCTGTGATGCCTGAATGCATGATATTGAGTAACAACCTGCACTTTCTTCGTGTAGCTCACTCGCCTGTCGTCGTCTTCTGTATTTGAAGTGGAGCGTCACTTGGGGGGTGCTGCGGCATGCCCTCTTATTCATGTGCACCTCGTACTGCATATGGTACTGATATTATCATTGCAATTATCTCACGTCTTTTTCTGTGGTTATGTTCCGTGTAATACAATGGAAAGATTTTTACACTTAGTCGTTTCTTTATTTGTTGAAGTGTGGTGATCGTAAACATCAAGGGTCAATGCGCCCTTCTTGATAGCCACAGTTAGCATCTTATTAACTTTATTTGGAAAATAATGCCCATTATAATATTTTGATGATTGTTTCCTAACTTATCAATTTGTACATACATTTATGCATTTTGTTCCATATTTACTGGCTCGGAGGAGATTTTAAGCTCCAATTGTACCAGAACCTTTCGAATATATTGATATGAACACAATCTTATAATTCAAGGCAGTGCAGCGCCGCTCATATAGTGTGCGAATATTTAACGTGGGTTTTTAACTAGAGTGAGAACACAATTACGCTGTCATTGTCCTGTATGGATCGTGAGGTGGGCAGGGAGGGGGAAACAATTGGTACCTACATGACGGTAGCCGTGCGTGTTTAACGACTGTGTTGTGCTCCAGCGCTTACGACAAGAAGCCCCAGCGGTCGCGGGAGTACGATGCTGGAGGGAGCGGGCATCCCGGCAACCACCACAGCTACAGCTCCCCTCAGGGGGCCCCGCCCCCCATTGTGGGCTTCTCGGGCCCTGCCGCACCCCGGCACCAGCATGACCAGCCTCCCATCGAGTAAGTCGCATGCTCAACTCCCTTACGTTCATTTCCACTCTTTCTTACTTTTTGTCGGCTAGTGATATCCTTGATTGCCACTGTGTCTAACGTTCGGGTTTTTATTGGAGTTACCATCATTGCTGCTTTCTTGTGCTCACTTCATTTTTAAAGCGAGATTCTGTTTTCTTCACGATTTTATTCACAAACAGCAAGGCAATTTTTCTTGAAGAATGGTGTGGTATGAGACACTCATTCTGGCTTTTGTTATGATGAGTGGAAATTGGTATCGTATTTCAAATTTACGTATTTCGTTTGTACGAGTGCTTCTGATGAATTTGTTACACATACACCTAGTGGAACAGCTATGTACTTGATGAAATATGGCCGAAATCGAGGCTGCTTGTTGATTTTAGGAAGCTCGTTTGATCTTTGAAAACTTTTTCAAAGCACTTTGATCAACTTCCGTTAAAAGAGTAGTATTGTTCAAATAGGGAAGCAGATCCCGACCTTAGTAGGTGACACTCGCTGTAAAATTGAGATAATCTCTTACGTTATTTTTTTGAGAGGATGCACAGGGATGCCTGTATTTTTATCACTCCCAATGTAGGTGAATTTTTCTTGTAGCAAGAATTGGGGTAAGGTAGGTCAGACCTTCGTTATCAGTTAGGAAGGTAGGACCTTGCGCGTCAAAATATCAATGCTTTTTTGACTGTTAGGTAACCTCAAATGTCATGCCTCCATCATGATTTGAATGATGGAATGTCGCAGATCTCACTGTGGTGTGTCACTTCTTTGAAAAGAGGAGGTGCGACCGAATGTTTACATTCGTTTGTTGCTGATGTTGACGTACCGTGATGAAGCTTAGTGTACTGCATAAATCACGTGACGTGATTTACCGTTACAGTAGGTGTGATTATTGATGTCTCAAGATTGATTGAAGTCGGCGCAAAATCAGTGTCTCGTAGAACCTTAATCGATCAAATTTCCGGGCCAATGTTGATGTCGCTTTCTTTCCGGTGCACTTAACTAGACAGTTTGTGCTGACATTGAGCTCTTCGGCTCGAAAAGAACTTGTTAATTGTCTTGCGATATTATTGATTTTTTTGCTACAATTTTCTGCTTTTCCCTAACGAGAACTGACCACAAAGTACGTGTAACTCTAAAAGCTATCCAATTAATTTTGAAATTATGTACTACATTCAATTTGATGTCTTCGTTTAGGAGTGCGTTTTAAAAAGTCCTTTTTCTTGTCCGATATCTTGAATTGCACTACTATTACACTGAATTATCTAATCTTAATACCGAAAAGGACTATAAAAACTTAATGTCACTTGGCATTCTAATCTCTTGGCATCAATAAATCATCGTGTGTCTTGCCCAAAGTTTATTGCGTTTCATATGAAGGCCTAAAAGTTGAAGCCTTAGTGCAAGGCATTGCAAGAGTTTCTGGAGTTAAGATTTATTCGGCAAATGCATCAAAGAAAATTGTGAAATAAATTGTTGATCGTAAGATATATTCAAAAAATTGTTAACTAGTCTGCCGTGTATAGTGTGCAGAATTTTTGTATTGCAATTAATCACGTGCGTTCACTGTAACTCGCCTTTCTCAGACTTCTGTTGTAGACGCAGAAACCCAAAAAACTATTTTTCTTAATTGTTTGTTTCATAGTTAATTGTTTTTCTAAGTAGATGCACAAAATATGCACGATATTTAATTACTGAGTAATTCTGGACTAATCTTATTTTCAATATGGCAAAATTTTCTTAAATTTCAAAGTTAAACATTATTGGTGGCAGTATGGGCTGAAATACACATTAAAATGTTGGTGATGGTGTCACGGTGTGACTACAGTAGGGGTGGGTAGTCGTGAGGGGTCTGCTGTGCATGCCATGTTCCGCTGTTGCCGCTACCACCTCGAATTCAAACTTGAAGACTTGGCTCAATTCCATTCTAACATTAAAGTTCTCAGATATGGTGCTGAGTAAACAGGACTTTCATTTATTGAAATTAATCAAAGAACCTGAGGAGAACCTGGTGTACTCTCTTGAATTTATTTATGCCATAATTTAATGATAAATTCATTGTGTACTTTACGCTTCAACTAAAAAGTTGACGCACAATCATTCTTGTAATTAGAACGGTATTAATGAATGTGTTGCATTTGATGGAGAGGATATTGAATATTGAAGGGAAGGAGAGAAATGAAGTAGGTTACACGTCGCCACTAGTTATGGCGAGAAAATAGGATTGTAGTTGCACTCGAACAAAAACGCATTCATGCCAATGGCTTCAGACGAGAATTCGTACATTAATAGCTGGTAAAAGTGCCTTATTAGCTTGTCAGTGAGTAGAAATATTACCAGATGTGACTCCCATGGTTCTTTGGCAATTATTACACTTACAATTCAATACTGTTTAAACTTGAGATGTTACGTCTCGCTGCTGCAGCAAAATGTAGCTCTAATGGATTACAGAGAGTTGAACTGAGTCTTTATGTGCTGAATTCGCAGGGAATATCCACACCATTTTACGGCTCAGGAATGCTCGTTAATCAGTTCATACTTATCAATGCCTGAGAACTTTTTCCCGTTTTATTCTTCTTTTTTTAATTACTCAATTCTTATGACTACTCTTCCCCTTGCTTGTTGATGAGTGTAGTTCGAGTAAACAATGCTAAGCCCTTTATATCATATTCTGGAGCAAGCACACTGAGCAAAGTATATTTTATGCATATTTCCACTTTAAAATTTCTCTCGTGTATTTGCTCATGTTCTCTGCACCGATACCTAATTTTTCTTTCGGTTTTTGTTCATGTTACTGCTGAATTCCAGTTCTTTGTTTCATCAACGTTAATTAGTCGTAGAATTTGTTTCAAGAAATATTTGAGTGGCACTTCTTCGATTATTTTTCTTGCTTTCGACTGACAATATTGGGTCTTTTGCGTGCATTTAGCTGCTTACTTTTTCTCAGAGGCCCAGGGTAAGGATTGTTCTCTGTTGGACTCTAGAGAGAAGCACCAGTAAAGGTAAATCTGTACTGAGATTTTGGGGTTTGTTGTCCTCATTTGCAGCCAAGGTTTATTTGGCGGATTTGTTTAAACAGAGGTCATCTGTGTCCATTGGGGTCTTTGGAGTGCCTATATCCAAAGGATCTGAAATGACAATAGCGAAGAGATTTGCGGGCAGGCGCTACAGCTATTCGAATAATTCACGGAATGCCTACATCCTAGGATTTCATGAAATTACATTCAATGGTTAAAGGCTTGTCAGCTTTTTTTGCCTAGGGGGTATAGATGGAACAGCTTTTTAACTACATTTGATGTTCCTTTTGGGATTTTGTAGCCGAGACGCCTTGTAATTTGAGTTGTCATGATGGCAAACGGGCATCATTTTCTTCTCTGGATCTCATCACGTGCGTTTTGCTGTGGGACAGAAATTTTCGAATTTGACCTGTGTAGAGAGGGGGCTCTGGAGAAGGCCCTGAGGACTTCCTCTTCACCTGTGTTTGCTGCTAAATAGTGTCCATTTGAATAAGTGATAAAGTTAAAATGAGATTTTGTATCTCCTGAAAAAATCTTGCTGTAAAATTTCAGGCTTTTAAAAGCTCTTTTCATTTTTTTCAATTTTTTTTTCCATTTGTGCACCTTACAGTACTAGAAGCTATTTTGAAGTGAATTACTGAATTGGTAATTACTCTGCGATTGGAACTAGATCCGTCGTTTATGACAGTCGACAAACGTTACAGTTCAATTTATTTCGAATTGAATAGCAGCTAAATTCATTCCGTTTTTCCGTCATTGCCAATATTTCAGTGGTATGCCTATGTAAAAATTGTAGCCATTGGCGTACATTTAAGTGATTGCTGAAAGAAACGTTCAGTGTCTTATCGTTTTGTTTTGTGTACTCTATTTCTAACATGAGTTCTCAATCTACTTGCTGAAAGTTAGGTTGACTAAACCAGCCAAGCATCTCGAAACTTGAGCACACTATGTCTGGCGACAAGATCATTTTTTTCTCTCAAAACAACTCAACACAACGAAATGGTGCTCGAGAGGGATCTTCATGCTGTAAAGCTTAGGGGTATTGAGAAACATTCAAGTTGAGGAATATGTGCAATCAGAATATGTGCTCTTTTAAGCACATATCCTGATGCTGGTGCGTAGGACCAGTTTACGTACAAAAGCGAGCATATTTGGTGCCGGTTAGATGGCAAGCGCAGGAAGGTGGAGTAGCTTATGTGTCTGTGAGCGCGGGTGTGTGTTGTGTGCAGCAGCGGCCCCCCTCGCTACACCAGCCAGCCCAGCCTCTCGCCGGAGTATGAGCGCCCGCCTCCCTACTACTATCCCGGGCCCGGGTGAGTGCCTCACTAGCTCTGCGTCTGCCTGCCTGCCTAGTTCCTAATGAGGGGTCGAGCCCGCCTGCCTACCTCGAGGTGAGTGTCTATCATCTAGTAGTAGTGCTCTCCGTTTGGTGCTCGTGTGTGCACTGCGTCGCTTGATCAGATGCCGAGTATCAGATCAGATGCCAAACAAGGTTGTTTGGCTGCACGAATGCGTATCTTCCAGTGGTAAGCCCTCAGTTACTCAAGAATTTCCGGCTTCGTTCCCTTTGAAAACTCGAAAGAAGCATCTCAGAACACGTTTCAGGGAGCTGAGCCACGTACACCGTTGCGTTACTGCTGTGTTGGCCCCGTAGGAGATGATCACTTCCTGGAGACGACATTGAACTTTGTCTTGAAGCCAATTCAGAGACCGATCATTGTAGTTCACTTGTTTTCTTAAGCTCCCTCAAGAATTAAATATTTGTTTCTGTTCGGGGTCCCTAGGATAAGTATCGTTCGTAAGGTTGTTTCCTTGGAATTCATTGCTAAACAAATGTTTACCCATGAAGCAGATAACGGAAGGGATATGGATTGCAGAACAAATTAGGTTCTATTAGCGCCTGAGCAACATATCTGTTAAAGATATAATTTGTAATCTTGTCTTGTGTTCCTTTACTCTGGGGTGTGTTTCGTAGCACTCGAGTTTGTACATAAAAACCGCATAGGTAAGTACGTGTAAGGGTTTCCGTATTTAGTGGGTTTATTAATCTAGTATTTTATTTTAGACTATTATGTTGAGACTCTGGCACAGGACAAAAGGATAGGGTTGATCTAATTTTGCATTGTGGTGAGTATGGCACGAGCTTTGCTTTTCACTGGTTTGTGCGTACTTTTTTACATGATCTTCAAGACAGATCCAACTGCGTCATATTACAGCTCTCTTGAATGAATGACTTCACTGTTTATATATTTTACTGTCGAAGTATGGGTAATAAAATTATTCACTCGCTACTTCTTTTAGCTTCACCACTTGAATATGGCTGATACGCTTGACCCGCTCATGTTTTTCTTCTGTACTGCATTGTCTTTCCTAATATTGATTACCTCTCTGTTGGAATGTGGTCATTTAAGATATGTTGCATGCGGTGCTGGCTTCTGTCACGCTCGAGTTGTACTTTAGTTTTGGGAATTAGACAGGTTGAGGGGCGTTCATTTTTGTTTTATTGGTGCACTCAAATAATGATTAGCAACGGTATCTTACGAGGCATGCTAAACATCTTTGAAGAAAGCGAGTATCCATTTCAAGCACATGGACTGAAAAAAACAAAGTACTGTACATTGTGTGATTACTGACATTTATTAATCCCTTTGTCTTCAGGTGGTTCTTTCGTATTGTTTCCTGCTTCTTAGTTTTCCCTTTTCCATATTTTACACATGGTAAATAATGCTTCGATTTCCTCATTTAATTTGCCGTTAGTCTGAAGTATTTATTGAGGCTTGCTTGAGTAAAATGTATTGGGATGTCAACCTTTGAAAAGCAGTCTCTCAGTTATGATGTAATTTTTCGGTCACTTACTGCAGTAACTATTTTTGGGCTAAACATCAACGTCCGGTACCATAGTAGCGACTCTCGCTTTACTATCGTGATGAACTACTCGGGTAAAGCCAAAGTTTGGTGCTGTGTGGTCCGAGAGTCGGTGTCCTCTTACGAGGAATTTTGTGTGCCTGTCATCGTTGAGCCCGAAGCTGGGCTCATTACGTTGCGTGTCTAAGATTTTTGCACTTACCGCGCTTGTTTTGTTTCAGCTCGTCAAAAACAGGATTTCTCTTGCGACCGAAGTTACAACATTGCTCTTAACTGTGATGTATTGTGTGATGATTTGAGATAGAAGTTAAATTTAACTATGACACTTTTCTCCTCGGTGGTTAACTCCGAAAATTACTTTGTTCTTCCTCGTCAGTCTAAGAACGGTGCTTGCAAAGTACGTAACTTTCTAATTTATGATATGAAAATTGCCTATCTTTGGAATCTTGACCATGTGAGCGACTCTATTGAGTCTCAAGAAATGCATTAAGTGTGCATTTTTACGACGGTACTTGAATATACTTTGCTTTAAATTGGATATCTGTTTAGAATAGCTGCTGCTTGTAAAATTGCTATTGAATGATTATTTGTAGTAATTTCAAGTGAATCACGAATATTTGATTTGATTTTGGCTATCAGTCCGATAACTTAGAAATACTGCTGTGTTATAGCAGAAACAGAATATTTTTCTAACATTCAATGCGTAAAAGACGCGAAGTAGTTCATCGAAAGTTATTTGGAGACAGCCGTTCGTAAAATTTTCTATTTAGTTTAGTCTTCTTTTTGATAGTTTTCACACTCTCGTGTAGAATTCATAACTTTAATGACCATACGAAAGTGATTTTCTGTTGCTTTGATCATTTTCCCGCCTTTGCGAATGGTCGTATTTTTGTATATGGGTCGTGTTTCGCTCACCACAGCCCCTCAAATGAGAGGTGTAGTCAGTAGAGCTGGAAATGCGGAACAGAATGATAAGAGAAACTCGTAGTTCATGTCTAGCAGTTGTTTTCATTTTAACAATTCATTTCCACAACAGGCTGAAGGATATATTTGAATTTGTCGGAGTTACACGTAGCATAGAGCTCACAACTCATTGGCTCAGGACCTACCTTGACGAGGAGTGTGTTCGATGACGTAAATAGTATAGCAGCAGTAGCGGTGTTTGAAAGTTACCTGGAAGCTTTGTGAAGGAGGTGAGGGCGTTACGGTAACGATAAGTTTGGATACGGGCGTGGTGTTCACAGCAACTGCAGTACTGGCGGTGGCGGACAGTGGGGCGGCAGCGGAGCTGGCGGTGGTGTCCGCCACTCGTCCTCCGCCCACGGAGGCTGGAAGATCTCCCCGGCCTACACCAGGGGCCAGTACGACGCCTGAGCGCCTCCTCCTATCTCCACTGGTGCGCTCTCACCGATGGATAATGCTGCGCCGCCCTCACATTTCCCTGTCAAGGAATTAAGTCTCACGGAATAAATGTTAAAATATATTCGCTTAGGTCAGCTTCATTTTATGCTTTGATTAAAACTTCTGAGTGAATCCTTAATTTTCTTGCACAAAAGTTCTAATATGACCATTGTGTAATGATTGTTAAATTTGGTTTGTCAATTACGTTTACGTGCAAACCTAATGTTAGAGTTCCCACGCACTGAGAACTACTATTCAAGATTATTTAACCCACAAAATCAATGAGCCAGAGCCATTTCAACAACCACGGGACAGTGGTTGTTTAGGTTTTTCGTGCTGGTGTACATTTATGAACTACGCTAAGAATTTCATGTTGGGGCGCTGGCATTATCCAACGGTGAGTGTTAGCCTCGTGAAGAGCCTCTTCTGTGTGAGCAGCTAGCGTTTACTACTTCATTGCTCGCTGTCCTCTGCATTGTCCGTGTCTCGCTGTGTGGTCACTCTCTCCCGTCAGTGTTCTGTCTCTCTTATAGATCCTCTTGTGTACGTCTTCTCTGTGGAAATGTTTACCTCCCCTACCTTCAGTACGTACACTGATGTTACACCTACCCTACGCATCTGAGACTTTTATTTCCTCAGGCATGCTCTAATGAAATGTGTTCATCGAAAATCGAAGGACTATACGTTTGCTATACACGCGGGTTCACAAGATTCTCATAATTACTTCGAGGAGAGCGTGTTGTTAGTGATTTTTATAACCCTTGTTAGTGTGTGTTGAAAACTTGATATTCTTATGAAATGTCCTCAGCTGTCCACCGTATCATCAGCAACATTTTTAGCAGAAGGCTGCTTTGGGCTTGCGATTTTTTCTGCGAGGTACGCGATATCATTATTTTATTCGTTTTCTTCTCTCTTGTGAAGAAAACTGCTCTCCAAAGCGTCTTTTCCTGTGCGAGTGTTTTGTTTGGTAGTATTTCTGCGTGTATACGTTTTTAACAAATCGTTCACAAATATGAAGTTGCAACTGCTTTTCCTAATACAGTGATGATACTCATGTTGTCAAAAGCGCTGACTCCGATGTTGGTGAGCTCACTACCCAAGTACGTTAATCGTTTACAACAACCCATAACTTGCGACACTCCGAGCGTGTCGTTCGCTCACTACCTGCATTCGTGTTGTCCTGACTGGCGCTTTTTGTTTCCATGCGCTTGAATACCTTGTTGCTGCCTGCTGTAGTGGTCGTGTCTTGCTCTGTGTTTTGTTTTGTGTTTTGTCTCATTCTCGTGCTCCCGTCCCACACGAGTTTCATGATTAATAATCTCTCTGAAAGTTTACTCTACTTAAAAGCTTCGAAGTCAAGTTCGAGTCTTTTCAGCCTTATCGACAGTACTTGTTAGTTTAGCTAATCTATGTTTTTAACTAACGAGTTCATGAGAACCGTGAAATGTTATTCCTTTCCAGTTTCGAGACCCTAGTTTTAAGGACAACGCTTCCTAGTTGTTCTGGATGTAGTAAAACTGAGCCAAGCTGTCATTCTGAACAGTCTTTTGTTTACCGTCCCTCATTATCCCCCTAACTAATTACTTTTCAACAAAGTAGCTCAATTATAAACTCTATTGGTTGATATCCTGTACATCCATTTTCTAACTGTCAACTATACTTGTCACATCAGAAGATATTTTTGTTGACATTTTGACCGTCCAAGTCTTAAATGTAGTAGTTGTTCACGTCCTTATTAATCCTACTTCTAGCTACCATATCCTGAAATGTTTGAATAACATTTGGCGATATGTTTCTTTGGAAAAATAATGACGGTAGCAAACCTGCCATGCTTGGACTATTTATTGGCTATTCTGCCATTTCAGATAACTTCGCTGCCATTTTTGATCATACTATTAATTACACTGTGAAAGTAGCGACTCAATCCCTGAAATTGATTTCCTTCCCTCCTGCATTGTTCGTAGCCATTTGTGCCGTGATGCTTGGGGAACCCTGCTGTTGAGCGTAGCACACTTCTCTCTTGACGGCAACACCGAGAGTTCTGTGTCTTGGCTTTGTGTTGCTGCTGTAGCTGACCAGACTAGAATACATCGTCTTGTACAGTATCAATAAGTTTCAGTGCATTGCCAACTCGCATGTATTCATTCTGCGCTTCATCCCCACTATTGTGATTGTGTGTGACTATTATTATGATTCATGAGCTATTTACTTCTAATTCATCTATGTTTTTCTGTTAGGTCGTAAGTGAAAATAACGTGAAAAACTAAGAGCAAAATTTTCGATTCCTCTGCACCCCCTTTCTGTACTTTTTATCTCATAACATGACTTAGCAAGGTGTTATTCATCTGCTGAAAACGGTCACCCCCGACCAATATTGAACTTGTGCTCATGTTTCGCAGAGTTCATCATCAACGGCCTTATTTTTATTTGTGACTTTATATGTAAGGGGTATCAATCCCTCTTCATAGAACTATAAGATTACAGATAATTGTAACAAGCTGATCGAATAGATGTAAAAGTCAGTGACGCAAGAAGAGCTTGTGAGCGGTCATCACAGGCACCTCAGTTGTAACGTTATCATCACCATCACCTCCATCTGGGTTTGATTAGTTTAGATGCCGCATGTCCGTGTTGTGTAGTGTTTGCTGGGCTCTCAGTCGCTCCATCTTCATCACCACCCGCGTCCATCATCAGGTGAACTCCTAATTTCAACGATGTTCTTAGTTACTTGCATTCCATTATCAGGTGATCTGCTAATTTCAACGATGCTCTTTATTACTTGCATTCTTTCTCATCATTCACCTCTTTGGGCCCAAAACCCATCTGGAATTCATGTTAATATGGAGTGTCCCTGTAAAGCTGCCGCATACCATGATTATAACGCGAAATTTATTGGCGGTGGGATGAAATATTGTTTTTCACAATAATTACAAGGTTTCTGATTTGCACTTTCAAAAAAACATTTACTAGTAGATAAAAATTCCTGGTTTGTGCCGTTCGTTTTTGTTACAGCGTATTTCTTGTTTAGTTACAAGATGTGATGGGCATTTTTTTCCTTATGGTTCCCCGTGAGGAAAAGTTAAGTATGGCTAGATTTTTTAATCAAAATCTTTAATAAATTAAACATTTTAACATTTCAATTTATCATGTAATATTTATTCGTTGTAAAGGTATCTTCTTCATTTGACATTCTTTCTGGGACACTCATTATTGTAATCAAACACTTGTGTAACCCTGTTGATGTTTTATTTATTGGTCAGCTGCCAGAGTCTGGTTCATCCTTCAGTAGTTGAAGTACTTGCATTCTATGGGAACTGCACTCATTCTTCATGTGAGCTAACTAAAAAACTAGATGGAATCGTCATAAATTAGAGATAAAGCATACTAGACCGTGCTGATTTTTTAATTTAGCCAATCATGCAAAAAATATTTTGATTCGAAAATTTCTGTTAAAGATTCTAGATGGGTTGATGTCATTTGAATGGAGGGAAAGTTTATGATATTATTTAGCTAAACGCTGGTCTTCACACCTCTTTCTTTATTTTTTCTTCAGGAACGCTTAAATGCCTCCGACATCCGGGCGCCAGGCGGAGTTGGGCCTTCGTTCGTCGTTCCTGGGGCTGACGTTCGAGCTCGTCCGTCTTACTGAGATTATTCTTAATTGTTTGACTAGCAGGACACTGGTGTCGTGCGTAGACTGCTTGTTTGGGATCCTATGAGACATAATTCGCCGTGCGTGAGTTCACCGTGCTTAGCAAGCGTTCAGCGAGGCCCGGGAGCCTGTCATTCCACGATGTGTTCGTGCTCTGTAGCATCGCCTCTGAAAACTCTAAAATGCAAGGCTCAGGGCAGTATGCTGCGCTACTACAGCGACGATTAGGAAACTTGCATTTAATACAATGAATTATCAGCGATGCTAAAACATCCTTGTAATTTTATCAATCATTCCTACTGTGAGTGGCTGCACTCCGGTACTCTGCGGACGTACTCTTGTGCGCTGATATCTTAAATAAAATGTACAATGGTCCTGCTAGCCTCACGAGCCTATTGCCTGGTAATGGCCATGTCTTGTTCTCCGTTCCTTTGTAATAAACGGAACATATGCTTTTTATTTAGTGAAGCTTAGGTTTGGTAACGTCTCGAAACTTGTACGTGAATTATGTTCATGTAGTACATATTTTCGTGCAAAATTTTGTGGATCGTCTGTTTTTAATTCTGGTGATGCATAATTTTCCAGTCGAGATACCAATTATGTCAAATTGTTTCCTGCATTGCTCTTCTTTGTCTGGCGGTTGTTAATACTAACTTTTAAATGGGAGGTGTTTCAAACGGGACAGTAATTATGGGGTTTGATTTATGCCATGCTTCTTGAGAGTTACAGAAAAAATTAGAACATGTCAGAGGAGTGACTGAAATTATTCGGATGGACTCCGTTGAACGCCTGTGCATGGCACACCTTCGATCAAGCTCGTCGTGAGGGACGTACACCTAACAAAATGTTCGCAAATGTGGTGACGACTATAGATAGCGCGTCAATCGTAAATATACTCCAACTGAGTGTACACTTCACTGTACAAATATCTGTCCTGCTTTGAAGCTAGGCTATGTTAGGAAAAAATTATCACCTTGTATGCGACAAGTAGGAATTAATGAAGACCTCAGATATGCGTATTATGACTGTGAAGAGACCGTTATAGCGGGTCATAAAATTTTTTTCCAAAATAATATAATATCATACATACAAGTCTCTTCAAAATGTTGCTGAGTTCAGTGTGTTGATATTTTCTTCCAAAATGGCGGTGTTGTTTCAGAACATAAGGGAAATCATTCCTCTTGTGTTTCTTCTATCTTCTTTTCCTCCTATTTTTTTAGCTCTAGAAAAGCTTTGCTGAGACACGTATTGATGTACTTGTGAAATATGTGCTTATCAATCAGTACCAATGCAGAAATCAAGGCAATAAAAAGAGCACAGCCAAGTTTTCAGATAGTATGAGATCAAGTGTGAAAAAGTATGCTGTGGTACAATTTGTAGCTTGTTGTATGGTGCAGTCATTGCTCTCAACCTTCGTAAATCAATCGCAATGTCGAGTATCGTTTTCAGCCTCAGCTCGCCCGCATCCCTGTGGGGCAATTCCTCTGTTCGGTACAAACGCACAGTTCGGCTCCCAGTGGCTTGTGATGATCACACTTTTGGAGACATTATTTTAGAGTTTCGTAGCTGTTAGAAGCTTGCGAATAATGATATTATTAATGATATAATTAATAGTATTGTTATAGCTTCCTCTCATAGACTGTGTAAGGACCTTCCGTTTATTAGTTTGCGGTTATATTGTATTTATATTCACTGCTAGCGCTCTTTTTTTGCGCTTCTTCATGAAGCCTACGGTCTCCTGTGGAGAGTGGAGCGTTGTAGGCGTTCCTAGATCTTAGCCAAACGCAGCATGTAACTATCTTGTCCGAGTACCCCTTCGTTATTTATATGTGTCTGTGTAGTTTCCTCCGTCACTTAGCAACGTTCTCGAGCGGAGGATAATCTTCAGTTGTTGTTCTTGTGTCGTGGATTTTGAGTGGGATTTTCTTCGGATAATTTATGCCTCCTCTGTCTCTGACCACTTTCTGAGAATGTGGACTTGTTGGTGTATGTGCATATTTATTTGGATGGTCGGCCACCATCTTCTGGCTCCCCATTTCCTCTCTTGTTTGACAATAATATTTTCGAGCATGATGAACCATCAAAGAGTTGAGGTTATGAAGTTATTTTGTAGAATTATGTTAAGTACTCTTGAGTGTTTTTGACGAGCACATTTGTTATTCATGTGAAACTCGTTCAGTTTTCATCGTCAAATTTTTCGAGGTGTCGTTCTCTGTCTTGCATCTAGAAACGGTAAGAATATATACTCAAATTTTCTTGTTTTTGCTGTTGTACAGGTTAATTCTTGCGTTTGCTTACGTGTGAGGTATACTATTTTGAAATGTGTGTCCTTTGGACGACTGTGCTATTCCTGCAGACGAGCTCTTGGACCATTTCGTGTGCTGAAGATGCTCCTCCTCTTCACGGTGCTCGCCACCTTCATCACCGTACTTGACCTACTCTTGCCTTTGGAGAAAGAAGCTCCTACTGATCTTTTGCTCGCTCCCAATAGTGTGCCTGGTTTTAGAAGGATGAATTTCTCGTATATGGTTGGAACTATTTTTTTGCGTACTCTCACATGCGGGATTACGTCTCCATTTGCGATTCTACATGCACACGAATGTCAATACGCTCGCGAAATGAAGAACCTGTTCTCTCGATCATCATTCCGTGGTAGACAAAAGTCGTTTAGGATTTTTTGCCAAGTATTACTAGTTATGTACGGCTCTGTGTGAGGACGAGCAGCGCTCCTTTGATCTCCCGTCCTGCCAATTCTTTCTTAGCTTTCAGTTGTGCCAGCTCATGTTGTTGAACCTCGTACATTTCTTGGTAGTTGTTAGCTTTTTGTTGGTTCGATTTTTATGATGTGTTTGATCATGTTTTAGGCAGCTTTGACGGTATCCAAACGCATAGTGCAACGGTAACGAGGAAAATCTATTGTTTCTCCGGCCAAATTTTTGTGAAAAATTTAGTTACCCTGGAATTTTTCTGTGTGTGTGTTATCCCCACGGTTAGATTTTAGTCTCCAATTCTGTAGAGTTGGACACACCACTGAAAACTAAAATCTATCCCTCTATAATAAACTAAAGCACTTATTTCTGGTTCATCAGACTGCACATATTCTTTACGAATTCTCATGGAGATGCTGTAGAAGGAAATTTCATAGCTAAGTTGCAAATGAACTATACCTTCATTTGTCAAATTTGTTGATCGTCGAGAGTAGCCAGTTTTTAGCATGTGCGCAAATTCTCCTTCTTGAAATAATGCTCGTATAACCATTTAAGTGGTCATTTTTGTTTCTAGTCGTGGAAGCAGCGAACTCGGTCGCCTTACTGACCGTGTGCTGCAGAGCGAGCATTGCTTGTCTGCGCAGGTATGCTTTTATTATCCTCCGTTGTTCTTCCATTGTTATCTTTGTTAGTTATAACATTCTCAGATTTATTTGCGTCATCTTGCGTAAAGGAAATGCGCAATGGGCTTATAACTCAGGGCGTAACATTTTTCTTTCGTGTCCATCTCATTAGCTCTTGAAAATGCTTCTGAAAATCATGAACCTCTCATTCAGTTACAGCTTTATTATTTTTTATATTAAAATGATGAACGGACGTCCTCTGCCTCTATTCCTGTTCGTTGTATTTGTGCAATATTTTGGGGTGTAATTTCTTCAATTTCTCATTTTCTATTTTTATGTCTCTCAGACCTTTATTCACTCATTCGTTCTATCTGCCTCATTTTAGTCAACAAGTGAGCCTAGATTTTTAAAAATGCCCACCAATTTATTAGGTATAATTTGCCAACTAGGTCTTCATTCCGTTAGCGTTCCTGTCTCATGGAAGTCTTCGTTTACCATTTGATCAAGGTTTTGCTATTGTTTCCAACACGATTCCTGCATTGAATAATATATGATTTTTTTATTCCGAACGCCCTATTCTTGTCAACTCGTTATTACAATTGGCGTTGGTAGGCCTCGTTGTTCCGTCGTGCTAGCATGTTCGGTCCCAAAGTGGATGTGTGCTCAATATTTATTTATTCTCTTTTATCGTCTAGTGGTTGTGTGTACGTCGCCGAGTTCCTGTTCATTCTTCCTGGCATGTGTTCGAGCGTCCATTTTTTTCAATAGCTGTTAATTTGCAACAGAATGTGTCACTCACAGCTAGTGAATTGTGTTCATTTTGTAGGGGGGGGTACAGGTTCTTTCTCGCCAATAGGTGTACGGATTGTCACCGTTGCTTAGCTTTCCAAGGTTTTGCTTACGTTATTCATATTCGGTTGCTGTGATGAAATACGCTCTCGCTTGAGTTTACGCAGCCTACAGCTGTTCTGAAGGTACGCCTGAGACTATTTCATGGCTCAAGGTGGTAATCACATCTACTTATTTCTTAAATATTTTTTATATGAATAACTAACGAATCCAATTGTGCTGCACTTGTGCTTGAGCAAATTCAGTATTTTCTCGTTAATTCAGCAAAGACTGCCAAATTGAAACAGTTCTTTGCGTGTGTAACGTTGAAATGCTCGGTCTACTCACGTTTTTCAGTGCCTAGTGTGTTGAAACTCTCAGCAACCTTGTTTTGCATTGTTGCCAAGAGTAATCTAATGATTTTATAACTTGCACTTCGATTCTCCCTACCTTATTTCAGGCCCTACTGCGAAGTTCTCACTGTTGCGCTAGTTGTGCAGAAAATGAGATCATAATATTAGTCTGTGAGAGGCATTGTTAGTTGTTTGCGCATTTATTATAATCACTTCCGATACTGTTATAATTGAAATTTGTACATAAAATCTTAGTCGTAAGAGAGTCAGCAATAAGAGGAAAGGTGCATTTATGGAAGTTGTTTCGACGTCCGTACGTTTCTGGCTGATGAGCTGAAGCAAGTGCTGAGCCATGTCCTAAATACGAGTACTGCATTAGAAAAGGAAACTGTGTTCACGCCGCTGCGTCACTCGTTCACATGGAGCTCTTCTAACCTCCGACCAGCTTGAACGGGATGCTCTCCTCCTGTACTCGCACCCTTGAATTAGTTCGGCGAAGTTCTCTTTTCGGCGAAGATCACGCTCTGAATGCACAAACTCAGGCCGAACGTTCAGGCAGCACGCTGTGTAAGAGTGCGTGTGACCGAGTGTGCTTGTGCAGGCGCGTTAGAAACAATTCTTGTATTACTGTTCTGTCGGCGAGAACTTGGAGGCTGCTCACTAAAAACCACTTGTTCGATTGGATGTGGGCCTAGGGCCGAATTTTCATGCCGTTTACGTCATCGTGGCGGTATAGCTAATAAAAAGTCGATTTGCTGCTACGATTATATAAATCTTTGAAAATCCGGTTCATTGTGGCCTGTGAGCGGCAGCCGCCCTCGTAATACCCTCGTCGTAGTAGGTCTCTTTGTGTCATCTGCTAAATATACTGTTTTATAACTGCTCTTTTATTTTCCCTAATCTTGCGATGAACCGCATTCGATCTACCTGGGAATGACTTGTTTCGTCAAATACTTTCTAACGTAGCTCAATAAAATGCGTTTTCGTTTAGATATTTTTTATTGAAGTTAAGTAACGAGTAAAAGAAATAGGGTTTAGAAACAATTAATTACACTCTTCGTTAAATTCAATCTCTGATTTGACTATTGCTTGCACATTTTTTTGCGGATCTGGAACATCTCCTATGTTCCTTCTTACTTAATTAGCACAGCATAGTTGCTACAATGATGAATTGCATTTTCCAGTTGTACAAAAGTTTGTACTAACATTCAAATAAATCTGTGCAATCAGTTTAATTATTTGCTTTTCTCTTAAATTCATATCTTCCTTCCAATGGGAGTTCTGAAACATATTAGCTTTCATAATTATTACAAACTTTTTTGATTCTTGAGTAAATGCATTAACATCAAGCACAGTTATCCAGACAAAAACATCATTTAGAACTTTCGTAGCTCTTGAGACCACCCTGTTTGCCACGGTATAGGTTGTGCATTTTATGTGTACACTTAAAAAAATGAGTCTTGGTGTAAGTTTGTTTAAAACACTTGCTTCGTCATCATAGATGAGGCAGATAGGAGGATGACTTCGCACTTTAGTTTGCAAGTTGAGCAAGTCTAGGGACCTTGCTTGTAGGCCGATTTGCAGACTTTGTGCCCTAAGCAAGTGTCGTAGCAGCACTTGTCGGTGGGGATCTGGCACTGAGAATCAACAAAGCAACACACAGGGCCTTGTCCACCAAACCTGGGGCACTCACTCCTGACTGGGGGACAGAAGGCGGGCCTGTCGTCACAGCACACGTACTTGCCGCCCCAGTATTGCTGTGGGGCCTTGCACCACTTCTCGCAGGTGGCATCGATACCAAACTGTCCCTGGCTGGCCGTCGCCGCGCAGTCGTAAGCTAAAGCTCCGCTCGTTGCCGTTGGGCTGCCTGCACCGCCGATGCCTGGTTGTCCGATTCCAACAAGTCCTGGCTGTCCGTGTCCGACTCCTGGCACAAAACCTGCCTGACCACCCACAGGGAACCCAGGATTAACTACACCAGGCTGTACAATTCCACCAGCTCCTGGAAACACTCCTTGGCCTCCAAATCCTTGTCCTGCAAATCCGCCTTGGTGACCAACGCCCCCCGGAAATCCTCCCTGGAAGGCACCTCCTTGAGGGAAACCGGTTTGGACGCCGCCTCCATGTATTGGCCGTCCGCCGTACCTCTTCTGACCGGCTCCCTCCTTGTTTTGGGCAACGACGACCGCAACAAGTGCGGCTGAGATAAAAATCCTCATATTCTGCAACAAAACACCAGCGATCACTTATCCGTTTCACAGTAACATAAATTGATGGCTATATTTATACATGACCGTACTCGTGTTTGTCAAACTTTTTTTCATATTTAGTTGAGTTGCGTCTCCAAAGTAAATAGCTTTACCTTCAAAAGAAATTCGGATGGAAATATGCTTCGAGAGCATTCCCTGATTTTCTCCAACATTGAACAGCGTGTATAAAAACGCATCACAATTTACTGATTTACATGAATTACGTGCGAGCATCAAGCCACCACTAGAGCTAGCTGTCACTCACCATGATTTCTCCAGAGACACTTCAGACGCAGTAAGCAACGAGCCCTGGATCGAGCTTTTATACGATCCAGAGGTACAGCGCAAAAACGGGCTTGTAGCCTCGAGCGATAGCCATGCTTTGTCTCGACAGAAGCTACTCTTTCTGTTTCCACCGTTCTGGCTTCTTGCGAGCTTTGTGCTGAAAATTTCTTGGGGAAGTCCATTTATTGGTAGAATCTGACCAAAAACATCGTTCTGTGAAGCGTCAGAACAGTTTTGGTGTGTCCCTTGAAATCTGACAAAAAATGGTCTTCACACGTTATTTGACATTGCTACTAAATCAGAATCATCTATGCAGAATGATGAGTTCATTTTGAAAATTTTAATAGCGTATTACTAATCTGAAATGAAAATATGAGGATAACATGAAAAATATAAATATTTTATATAAAAATTTAAGAATCGATACGAGTGGCTTATATAGGCAGTAGTTTTTGGTGCTACATTCTGACGCTATTTGGTCAGAGAAGTGCTAGTCAACTATTATTTAATTTTTACAATTCATGGGACATGTTTGGAAAGTGTGGACCAAAAGAAAATGAAGGATTAATGCTACGAGTAAGATTCATACACAAAAATAACACTAACATCAGTTCAAATGATATCTGACCATGAGCGAAATGGTGTTTGTTTATGAAAGATTGGCTCGGTAGTACTAAATCGGAAGCATACTGTCTTTGTTTACCTTTGTTGACTCTTCAAGTGCTTATCCCTTGCTTCAATTGGCGTATGTTTTTTGATGTCTTTTCTGTACCGCAATAGCAATCACTGAGGTATTGTTTAGAGAATTATCTCGGTTTAACTGAGGTTCTTCTTGGAAGCAGAGGAAATACTGCTAATACTTTGTGATACACAGATCTGCTGCCAATAATTTGTGATACGTATATCTATTATTTAAATAATAAAGTTATACATTGAGCGAGTAAATTTGAGTGTTGAACAGAATATAATGATGCACACTCGACTATAGTGTCCACACACAGTGAATTTGCTCAATTAGCCTCTGGCCACCTGTTTGCTTTACAGTAGTGAAGATGCTGTCGAGAAATTGAAACCGACCATTTCTCTTCAGGTAATTATTTCTTTGCCTGGCATGCTTCATTTTCTTTAAAATACGCTCATTTAGGTATATTTTATCTCTTGGTGACATTCTCACTTGCTGTGATTTCATTGAAAAGTTTTGAGCTTTGGACTTCAATTGAGGTGCGGAGTTGGCTACCACACTTACAGATGATGTCTTTAAACGTATAACAGTGAACGCCAGTCACCTACAATTATCCGCATAGTTTCCTTTTAAATGCAGCAACTATAGCGTGTGTGTGTGAGCGCGGCATGAATGATTCAAAGTGTTATCATTAATTATGTTCAACTGAGCGTGCATGGGTTTCCTAATTACAGCGCCTCATTTGCTCTCAGTCGCATGAGCCCACGCGTTTCTTCACTCGTGAAGGCACGTAAAAGATTTTGGTGCGTTCGTATGATGAGGAATCATGAAGAGAGACTCAACATGTTGAAACTAATGAAGCCACTTCTGCACGTGAGTTACGTTCGGAATATTCTTCAGAGAATGAAATTTTTGTAGGAAAGCACTCTACGCATTTTGTGTATGCCTAAAACATAAATAAATTCGTAAATACTCAGATGTTTCCCTAAATAAAGTTTGATTACAGCTTTTGAGTTAAATGTTTAAATGCAGCCCAAAGGACGCTTTTATGAGACCCTTTTTGGGCTACGCTGGAATATTTATTTTTTTACAATTACCAAAGTGTAGCAGGATGCGCGTGCGAAGAGGGGCCTTGCATGCAGCTACTCCAGGTTGTTGAGTTTTTTGGTCGCTGCCGCGGGAGGGTTACGCTGAGGAGATGCGGAGTTGTCGTACCGACGACGGTGGTGATGGTTGCAAGACGCTCCAAATAAATTAAGGTGAGAATTTTCCTTAGTTGCAAAATAGTTTAGTATTATTGAAAAAATTTTCTAAGAGCATTCTGATCAATAAAAATAATGTAGAATTTTGTACACCTAACGGTACAACGAGGATAAAACCGGAAAATTTTTATTGCTCATGAAGTTGCGCTACGAATTTTTTCAAATGAATGAAAATTTAAATGCATTGAATGACCGTTTATCTGAATGAACTCGTGGTAGAGCCATTGGAGCATTTTTTCTAAAGAGCCAAGATCAAATATCTGCTTGGCGTTCAACTTTGCGTAGAATTCACAAGCTTTTTATTTTCTACACAATTTTCTGTACGGCATTTTTTTCATTTTAATTCGCATATAAGTAAAAAGCCACAGAAATTTACATATATTTATTCCTATTGTTAACGTTTAGTTTTAGAATTCATGTTCATAATACAGATGCTTGAAAGCTCTCATTATCACTTGACAATGCGCGATGCCACAAAATCCATGTGTAGATCCGTGGTGTAGATTGCCAGACTAAGGTAAGGTGCGATGCAAGAACCAAGCAGTTTATCAGGGTATCATTTTTCAGTAAAACAAGAGAAGAAGCGACTCTCAGCGTAATTTTTGATTTTATGGTAATTCTTCTTGTCCATTACTTAAACTGGTACGTTCTGGCAGTTTCCAACGACGTCTCCAATCTCTCATTCTCAGATTAATCTAAGTTCTTCTTGGAAGCAGAGCAGGCAGTGTAGCGAACGTGCTCAACAGGTTTTTAGGACGCGTTCGAGGAAGATTTCCCTATCTTCGTTAACCCCCACCAACTTTCATCACAAATCTCCTGCACTAAAACTTCTTCATCTATCTCTGTTCTCAAGTTATTCGAATTCAGCCGCCAAACCGGATTTTCCACCTAGTGTGAGAATCGAATGCTTCGAATGACCAGTGTTTGGGTGCCACTGTGTGTCGATTTCGCATGAGGGAAATTTATTTGCTTCCTACTTTCGAGTACTCCTCTTTTTCATCTACTTCTTGGTCTTATAGATAACAAGATGGTATGAATATCTATCATTGTTAAGTGCGTAAATATACTCATCATCGCATAAATATGGAATCTTTGTGAAAGGAAAGACCGTATCCTATACGTACTCAAATTACCTGTATCAACTCAGGAGATAACAGCGTAACCTGATGGCGGTAAATACAGGGTATTAAACAAATGTAAGATATCTACAATGACAATGGTTCTGCTACTAGACAATAGGAAATTCAGTGTGACACGATGCCGTTAAGTCGCAATGCTGAGATCGATTACGAGTTAACTCTACCGAACGAATTGCAGGTTCAGGAACGTTTTTGTACAAGTAGTCGAAACGCGCTGTACGAGTTTCATACCTAGAGAAGCAGCATCCTCGGGCCTAGAATTAGAAACTGACGATCGGAGAGCCTGACGAAGAATTTCGGTGAGACAAGTTAACAAGTTTCAAGGTTAAATTGTTCAATGAATTACCATTGAACTGTTAGCCAAGAGAACGAGTTGTGAAGAATTCGAAACAAATAAGATACGAAAAAGTACTACAGAGTAATTTAAAAATGTGAATTTATAAGGAATCATATTTCGAACATTTCAATAAATTTACTCCACTTGAAGAAGCCAGTGTTAAAATGAAAAAATGAAAACATTGTTTCCTTATCAACCACGTATCTCTATGGTATACAATACCAGAAATACAAAGCAGCATGAGGTTTGATCATGGATTAACTTCACATGAGACTATAATGAGGAGATTCTATTCTGATACATTCTGGTTTCATTGGAATAGCCAATTAAGAAAATGTAAAATTTACTGAAATACTTGTTTAGGAGCAGGAAAGAAGCTTTTTACTGTGCTAGCCAAATATATTTCGCAACGGAAATTGTTTTACTTCAATGAGCACATTTCACACCCTCGAAAGTGAATGTCGCTTGTGTCATAGCGTGCTTATCCATGTGAACTTGCTGAAGCTGGGTTGTAAATACGAAATATGTTTAATGAGAGTTATCCATTCTTTTGAGAGTTTCCTTTTAGAGGGCGACAGAATAATGACACCACCTGATCCCGAATATTCACTTGTTTTGCAGTTTGGGATATTTTACTTCCCCTAGATGGATTGCTTACGATTTAGCAGAGCTTCCCTCAGCACACAATGATGGTTCTCAAGGTGACAGATAAAAGAAGTACGCTAAAGAGATGGCCTTTTCAGAGCCGCCGTAACATTTTACATGGCAGACAACAGCCTCAGGCTCTCACGTGCTTCCTCTGGGTGTTCACAACTTCCTCCTGTGACGCTGGACGTGCAGTGGAAGACCTTAACCTCTGAGGTTGGCGCATCATCTAATCTAAACTTCAGTTTTAATTTATAATTCTATTGCGTAATTACATTAATAACTGAGGAATTCAGTGCAATTTCAAAATACCCGTAGATTTTCAGAGGCAAATTTCCCACGAATGATATTCTTTTTCAACGTTAATGATCAGTTCTAAATTCTTGCACACAATTCCATGTTCGATTGTTAGTTTCTCGGATCAAAGTAATAGTAAAGGTAATGGTGTAGAGGTATCGTAAAACATCGTAATTTTAATATTCCTGGATAATGTTTATCGTTAGTTGTAACCAGAAACCTCGTAATACGTATAAACTTCCATGAATTATCATGAACTGAAAAGAAAAATGCTTTTAAAAAAAAGAAGGGAAAGAAAAGCTAAATGAGGAGCTATAAGCTCAAGAGTGGTTGAAATATTCAGTAATAAATACTGAGTACATGAAATGGCATATTTGTAAAAAGTATCATGGTAGGCGAAGACAGGAAGGAGACTATTATTTCCCGCAGACCTATTTTGGGAGGGTTTGCTTTCTGCATTTCATTGTGAGACAGTTTCAGTTTATGGGTATTGAGTGATTCCAAAATCATAAAATTGAAACTACTTGGGCAGGAGTTACAAATTGTAAATTCATCGTGAGCAAAAAGTTATTCAAAGAACTCATTTGCACAGTGATATATGATACTTGCATGAGGGACCGCGCACTCGTGAACAGGTTTTTCCTGTTCGATGACAACTTCCAGCGAGCTTGTCAACTCCAACGTCTGGCGCTCTTTGGGTTGTACTCACATCCAGAGTTTTTTTTAAACCATTTAACAAGAGAGCGCTTGAACTATTCACGCATTAAATAAATTAACAGCTGAACAAATGTTTGAATCAATTTCGTATCGTATGTTATTATTATTGGTTTCATAATTGCTATATTCGGTGTCAGTTTTTGCCAACAAATTTACATTCCTTTGAAACACAGGTTTCAGTAATGAAGCACTTATCTAAGTTGACTATTAGGAGTTGATCATATTTGTCTGCCATGTATTTGATGTAACGTACGCGGTTAGTAAAGAAAGCCACAGTTCGTCGACTTCGCCACTTAAGTCATCATAAGATTATAGTGACAATATCACTGAGGCTCAATTCATTGCAATTCCGTGGAAAGTTGCAACATATTATAGAGGCGCATCAGATCTGAAGTATTCAACAATTCAGTTTCCAGAAAGAAACAAGTATGTGAATGACAAAGTTGCCTCGATATTTGTGTTCTGTTTATAAGTATGTGTGGCACGAGAAGAAGAATCTCAGGTCTATACAGCAGGTGGAGATGGACTACTATAATGATTCAGCGCCTGTATTGGGAGGCTGCACTCTGATAGAAGGCATGACTCATGATAGAAAAATCAACAAGTTTATGATAGTTCCTCTTTGCTTACTGCTGTAGCGTCCGTCAGTTGGCTTTCGTTGCTTATTATGACTTACGAATCTAAACAGAGCGGCAATTAAACCGCAAAGCCTCCCACTATCTGCATTGCTTGAACGCGAGCGTTTGACATTCATTGGGTGATTCAGTATCTTATCTAAGGACACCTCGGTAGCTCATGCAGCTGGGATGATGAAGGCAATGGGTACTGCATATCAGACCAGAGAGTAAAAGTAATTGTGATGAGTATGCAAGTGTGCCGAAGCTGGAGGAGGACAGGCGACTTATCAGTTAGATGTCGCAGATTATAATTAATCTTTGATCTTGCATCTCAGTCTTGCATTGTTTCCGTGAGTTCAATTAGGTAACCTCACCTACTGACCTTCAGAAGTACTATATTTCTTGTCCAGTTTCAGTTTTATGCCTTCGAAGCTTTCTTTTCTCTGGCTTTTCTTCCTCTGTCTTGTAAACTAATTTTATGTGCAGGGCATCCTGGGTGGGAACACACCTTGTGTTTCCACCCCGTTCTCTGCAGTCCGTACCAAATGGTCCCTTATCTTCGCTGTCTTAAGATCGCCTTTGTTGTGGCTATGGAGTTTTTAACCTACTTATACAATTCTAACTTGAGCGATGGCGATAAGCTAGAGAACACTGGACATACGCTACCAGAAATGAAATATGAACGATGGTGCAATGAAGAAAATCGTACGTGATAATTATTTCGGCTGCATGGACTGTTGCACAAAATTATGAAAAATATTTGTGTTGCTTATGACAAAGAATTCTACAATTATACCTAAATTAATCTGACCATTCACTTTTACAGCTACGTTCGTTTGAAAACTGAGAAATGAAATTCGTAGTAAAATCAATGGCTATGAACTACCACTACTTAATTGAAAATTCAAAACTTTCAGTGACTGATCGTTTTTACAAATTGATTAAAGAAGTACTTTGTTGATCAATTTTACAATAGAGTTCTGCTACTGTTCGGAGTTTTGGAATTCGTAACCCTTTTATTTCAGGAAAAACTAATTTAAATTCTGATTTCGAGAAGCTACGTTAAAATAGCTTGCCTGAAGAACAGTCATATAATTTCTAATGAGGAATGACAACATATTTTTATATTTCTTTTCACGATTTCGATTTAACAAATGCATAAGAACCATTAGTGTAGAGCTTCACAATGCTAATAGATTGCACTCTGTTGATTAAAATGGAATACGAGTGCAATGAGCACTTCTCTTGATTACAGGTGATATGAAGGCAAGGTTACCTCTACATGGGAAGCCGCAGTCACCGTAACACTTGCGGCACTGGCGACACAAGTGTTGTTGTTCGGGGCAAGTGCGGAGTGTGTGGCCGGCGTGCTGTGGTGCTCATGCTAACATCTTGAACAAACAAAAGAAATTATTCCCAATTTCGATTCGAAAACACTTGATGGAAAAATTGAAACTTTGTTCTCGTTTTCTTCGTTTGGAATATTAATCATGAGCATTTATTTTTCTTCCTGTGTTCTCTGGCGCTAAAAAAACTTACAAACTAACTCATTCTTATGTGCTTTTTATGACGATATCAAAGCATCAAAAATTTGTATTGCCAGCCATTTCCTGGAGCAATTTGGGATGGTAGAGGCTATGCACTGTACGGGATGCTATCAGACTGAAAAATCAAAGTAATTGAAGCAGTGATGAATGAACAAGTGTTCCGATGCTGATGAGATAATATTAGTTCCTCGTTGTTTTGTTGTGTCCGCCCCACGGTTGTGCATTGTTAACGTTACTACTGATAACAAACTATGTCAAGGCTTAAGCAGAACAGAAAATTGCAATTGAGCATATACTTGCTCTGTCATTTTCAATTAAAAACTACCAAATTTCAATTAAAAACTACGTGCAATTGCGCCAAACACAATGTGTTCTTCAACCTTTTTTTATATTGATGTTTGCAAACCAGAGGTGAAATCAGAGTCAATTCTCATTCTTATAACGGATACCATTTTTAATGTTTCCTATTATGATTTAATGAACAGTGAGTTATGATTGCTATTACTCTGACTTCCCTCTAACATTTCTCAATTAGCCATAATTGTTCAATACTGTGTACTAACTCTATCCAATAGATGAAATTGGACGATTTGTAGGAAATCTCACTTTTAGGATAAACAGGAAAACCAACGTAGCTAAGAAAATCATGATAAAAAACAAACGTTTCGGATCATAAAAAATCCATCCTCAATGTTCTGAAAAGCCATAATTCAAAGTCTTAAAAACTATTTCTGAACTCTAATTTTCTGGATAACCCAAAAGATAAAATATTGACATCAAGAAAGACAAAGAAAATACAATAGCAAAACAAAACCATTATACATTTTAGCAAACAACAGACAGTTTGACCGCCGTGTCACATTCATTTATGGACGGACGGCTTTTTAAACTGTACATCGATTCTAAAATGCGGAGATCGGATAAATTTGGGGTCGAGTCCAAAATTTCAAAATTTGTATTTTTAAAGAAATGGTCGTTGTCCAAACAATGTTCTCTTATAGACGAATTAGATGGCTTAGTCAGATTAATGCCTGTACGAAAGGAGACTTCCCTGTGTTGTGCACACCTCACAAATAATTGGAGCCCAGTGCTACCAATGTTAGATCGCTCGCAGCGGTCACACGTATATTGATATCCCACTGAGGAGCGCAACATCACATCTGGGATATCCCTTCGCTTAAAGTATGACCCGATTTTTCTATCGTGTTTGAAGTACAAACAAGGATTGATTTGAGGAAAATACTTTTTAATCGTGGACAAGATTTCAAGTTTTATTTTCTCTGTACGTGTCCCTATGAACGGTCACTAAAAATATAATCTCAACTTCGGCACGGTAAGAACTTTTTGCTGCGCAGTAAACTTTCTCACTAAAAATTTTTGTAACTCCGTAGTAAAAACAGTCTTCGGGAAATTATTCGAACAGAAAATTTTTTGTAAATAATTCATTTCTAAATGGAACAATTTGTAAGATGAAGATATTTCAAAAGCTCTGTGAATTAATGTGAATAATGCTCTGTGAATTTATGATCCGAAACGTTTGTTTTTTATCATGATTTTCTTGGCTACGTTGGTTTTCGTTTTTATCCTAACCCTATCCAATTGTTGGTCATTACTACCAGTCAATGTAGATTATCATTATCCGTCACCTTAGCTTGATATCTCGAAAGTGATGTGATAATCATGCGGTATCATGGCTACATTTTTCAGGGCAGCAGAGCCGACATGAGGGTTGCCGTGTTTCAGAAATGATCTTTATTGTTGCGAGGTGTCAGCATGTCGTAAACAAATGGATTTTGAACGATGTCATTTCCTTTTGCCCAGTTTCATCGCATCAGTGTGTCACGAGACATGGGTCCTGCCCCCTTATTAACTTACATTAACAAGGAGACCGGATTCTCGGAAATGAGGAATTGGCATATCTCCATGAAATCATGAAATACACAAAAAATACAGGCAAACCAAAAATACACGAATAATTGAATTTAAAAATGATGTACGTCACATATACTAAAACAAGGGCGGTACTCACCGATGTGAAGGAATACCACTTACGCAAGTGCGGTTCTATGCGCATCTGTGACGATGAGAGATGTTGCTGCCGACTTCTGGTATAATACTCAAGATTTCGGTGAACAAATTTATGAGTTACTGAAGAACAACCTACTACCCTTTTTATGAGGCTACCGTACAATGAACATGACATGAGGTTAACCCCGCTTGTTTTACAATTAGTACGTCTACAACTACCTCAAAACGCCACCCTCTATAACAAGCACATTAACGCGATTGATAGAAGTGGGGATTATTCGAGCGTAATAGCCCTCATGACAAAGATATCCTAATGATTGGCCGGCCAACCCTGTATCATTAAATTAGACCCCAATAATACATGTAGACAATAATATGCACCAACAATGTTACCAATATCAGGGCATTCCCTGTTGTCTTAACCACCTTCATCCCACAACCACACGTCACCAAGCACTCCGCGGCATTCTCCCGGCTCCGAATTGCAATAGCGCGTTCTGCATTGACGAGATACAGTTCATTTCAATAAGACTTCAGTTTATTTGGTGGATAGGCATTTCTGAGCGATGACGTGCTACGTTGACTTGAACTGGTGACCTCTTAACTTCTTTTCTTCATTATTCCCACCATTTGTAATATTTAAAATTTTGCTCTACTCAATTCATTTCACAGCTAGATTTAATCAGCATTTTTTTTATATTGAAGAATGAATTCATGTAAATGTAACATTAATTTTTGGCAACTAAGTTTCTGAGCAATTTCCTAGTAATATTGATTTCATCACTTACCCCTTCCCACAGGAGTAATTTGTGCGGATAAATTTTGCCTCTCTTTTTGGCCGTGTGTTTCTGGATTTTTCTTATTTGAAAGTCTTCTCTCAAAATGAGAATGAGAAAAGATGTTGATTACTGATAGAATCTTAACGTCAAATTTTCTTTATTCTCAATTTAGCCACTCTTTTCATTTTTGACTTTAGCACTTATTTCACCGCAAACACACCTGCGCTTTTCTTGTACTTCGCGCCACGACCTCGTCGGTAGAACTGCCTTCCCTCACGCGCAAGATTTTCCTTGTGGGTCTGTTCTTTTCCAACCCCCTCGACGAAGGAACTAATCACAAATTAAGAGTGTTAGAGGTGTTCGGTTAGCTCCTCCTTTATTGCCCAGCATAGCGGTCCCCATTGGATACTCTGGCGCTCGAATTTCCCTCCCCTTAAGTGTTTAAAGTCTAAAATCCCCGTTTTTTTAAAGCCTTTAGAATTTGGCACCTATATTTTCTCGGTGTGTTTCTTGTAGAGGTTTATGCTTCGTGATGCGAGCTCCGCTTATCTTTGTTCCAAACGCACAGCGAGGGTCTCCAGCACCCTAATTCAACCTTTGCCCTCGTGTTTTATGGGCCCTTAGACTGCCAGCCTTCTCACAGCTTGAAACAACACACATCTCATGGGCCCAAATACACAACACCACACACTCACAAGCACACAACTCAAACACACGACCGTTGGCTTACAAGGCATACAAAATGTTGAAGCAACACACTCGTGCTGTTGGAATACGCAATTTTCTATGTGTACTAAGATACCAACGAATCTTACTAAAGTCCTACAGTACCCTACAAAAAGATGCAAAACACAATTTTAGTCATGAACAAAGCACAATCTAAAAAAACACAAATCAGTTAAAAATGCTCATAATTAAAATGTTTCTCAACAAGTGATTACGTAACCAACATCAAATGAGGATTTGGGTCGCGAGTAACTTGATGACGTCAGAATATATTTAAGAATGAAAAGTAAATTACATTTCAAAGAATAGTGCGAGTTTTCTTTGAGGTGAAAAAATTCAAGAGAGGAATCGCGTAATGTCCTGACAGATTACTTCAAACTAGAATTACAGAGAGTAAAAATTTACTTCACTAAATAGGAGTTCTAATTTTGGTGAAATAAACACATTGAGTACTTTAAGTTGAATATTTTTTAAAACTAATCACAAATATATGAATAAATGCTATAACTCCTGGTTTTTGGCACTAAACTGACGAGCGTGATGGGAGGTTCAGCCTCGGCCAAGCCCCAACGAGGGGAGCTCACGCTGCCCATGCTGGTCCTGACGCTCCTGAGTGCCATTGGGGGGCTGCTGTTCGGCTACGACACCGGCGTCGTGTCGGGCGCCATGCTGCTCGTCAGGTGCGTCCCGGCTCTGCTGGTACGAGGCGAAAGTTGAGCAGGATTTGGTCTGACGCGCTCGTTGTGTTCCTCAGCAATAATTGTAGCTGTCGGGTAGTAGCGGTTTCTTAGTGTTCTTAGTTTTTATTTTTAAAGTTTTTACTGAAACTGACGTTAAAAACTCTGTGAGGAAGAACGTCTGTTATGTGAGTATTTAATAACTCAGGCTGTGCAAATAATGTATAATCTCTCAGGGGAAACGACTATTTTATTTATGGGAATAAGCGCTCCCAAGGGTAAATGAAAGGTCCTGAGCTGAAAGTTATGCAGGCCTTCCGTTCATTGAAATAGAATAGGTTTTTTATTTCGTTCCAGATCATATTTTTTGGTTCATTGCTGTCTTGTTTTTCAACCACCACTACTTTCTCCTTAAACTTTTACCAGATTCCGTGAAATTTCTTTTTAATTTGCTTTTTCTATGTATACGGAATCTTTTGTGGGAACACACCATGTGCGTAGATTTCCGTTCCCAAACTCCATACTAAATGCTGTCTCCATTATTCCTCTATTTGGAACACCTTTGTTGTAGTTAGTTACGCTTGAACAAATTTATGATCTAATTGGTTATTCTTGCTAATTATGTTTATCGAAAAATATAACTTACGCAACATTCGTGGTAAATATGGTAAAATGATTTCGCGCTGTCATTATTCTATCTATAGCTGAATAATGAAAGGTCAAAATCATTTTAAGTAAAAAAACTTTTTATTTCTAATACTTAGTGTACGCATTCAATATGTATCATCAACAATGTCAGTTACTAGGGTATTTTCTACAAATCCTCTTGTCTGGCTCTCGCCTGATAATATTTTTCCACTCTGCTTGAAAACTTGTTTATACAAAGTTATTTATGAAATAGCTTTTTGAGCATGTTGTTTCAAGTTTCTCATTCTCTGCTTCGTTTTTGACACCGTTCGTTCTCGTTCTGTATATTTAATATGTTCTCTATTTCCTCTCTTAGCTTGCACTCGATGTGAATTTTGAGAACATTCTAATTCAAATCCAATGGGTTCAGTGGTTAAGAATTTGGAGATAGTTTAAGAATCTGAACGTGTGGATGACGTCAAATGAGATTTTCCAATCTACTATAAATTTATACTCATACAATGTTTTTGTGTTCTTTTTCAAGTTTTTCCGACTGGCTTCTGTTACATCGACGGCTTAAAAAGCCTTTTTCCATCATTTCATTGATCTTTCTGTACTTCATTTTGGAGATTGCAATCGTAAATGTAGTGTTTTTAGAGATGAAATTGACCGAGTACCGAACTGTTGACATAAATAACTGCAATATTTGTGCCCCGTGTCTAACTCAAGCATGAATTTAAAAAAGTTTAAGTGTACAAAACATATTGATTGTTTTCTGTTAAATATACTCGTATCATGTGGATGATTATCAATTTTACAGATGAAATTCGTTGAAGAACTCGACATAATTTGCTGAAGCTAATTTCTCCTTTGAAGAACTTGATCATCACTTTGACGAGCTTGATTTTCATTTATAGGAAAGCAATTTTCACTTTTAGACAATTGACCCCTCAGGGAGATACAACTATTGTATCTATGGGAATTAGCACTCCCAGGGGGACCATGTGAGGGCCCGAGCTAAACGTTAGGTAGGTTTTCTTTTTGTTGAAATAGAGTAGCTTTTGTTTTGTTCCGGACCATCTTTTTTCGGTTCACTGCTGTCCTGTTTTTCAGCACCTACTACTTTCTTCCTCAACTTTTTCTTGTTTCATGAACTTCTTTTTTAGCTCACTGTTTCTGTGAACCTTGTGCATAGATTCCACGTTCCCTCAACTCCAAACTAAATGGTGCTTTCCTCCTTCCTCTCTTGGAACATCTTTGTCGTGGTTAAGGAGGCTAAAACTTTCCTTATATAATAATAATTTAGACAATTGAAATACATTTGGGGAACGTTGATTTTCATTTCGAGAAAATTAAATTTAACTATCAGGATTAGGTAATTCAGTCGTTAGGAACTGATTTTCCTCATGAAAATTTGAAATTCGGTTGGAAGAATTAAACCTGAATATGGTATTGTATTTTTGTAAGAAACATCCCTCATTTAGAGGTATTTCATGCTCTGCTTTTAGTATTTGCGTCGGATAAATTCTATAATGACAGCAGCAAAATGAACCACATTTTTTTTTTCTAGCTCGTTAGCATGTATACCCGACGCCTTTGTAAGTACTATACCCGGCAGTTCAACCGTGCAATGACCTTTTTGGTGCGTTTGTTCCTTCACATGCTGAGCTTCGGCCTCGTTCCAGACACGACCTGAACCTAACGACGCTGTGGCACGAGCTCATCGTCTCGGCGACCGTAGCGGCGGCGTGGGCGGCGGCGCTGGCGGCGGGCCCTGCAGCAGGTCAGAAGACGTGCCCTTTGTTCCCGCAATGTCGGGAGTGATTACATGCGTAGATGTGCACCCATCGCTGCTTGAAACGCATTCTTCTTAGTGACATCATTTCATGTTTTCCGTTTCATATTTACAGCTCGAGTTGAAACCGACCTATAGATTTATGAGTGTCGTGCAAGGGTGAAATGATTGGTAAGCCAGACCAAAATTCAGTCACTTTTCCATTCGCAGATCACTTCGGTCGCCGGAAGGTGATCGTGCTGACGAGTCTGCTGTCCATGGTGGCATCCGCGGTCATGGCAGCCGCGCCGGAGAAAATTACTCTTCTTTGTGGCAGAGTGCTTGCCGGCGTGGCTATCGGTGAGTTTGTGACTCTGACGCTATTTCAATATAAACTCCGATGTGACAAAAAAGTTCCATACCGTACCCTGCAAGTTGCTATACAATAACACATTTTTTTTTCTATTTGATGGCCGCATTTGCTATTTCACAAAGTTGAACAAAGCGTCTACGATGTTTAGCGTCTACGATGTTAAACGATAAGCTCAATTTAAAGAGAAAGCTCACCTAAAATCATTTTAGCCAGACTAATACGAACTAATTAAGCTCATGTAAACAAAATTGCGCGTACGAGTCACGGTAAGTGGCCAACTGAGATTTCGTTTAGGTTTACGTGCAATCGCGTGTCCAATGTAACCAATGCGTCTAATGCCAGGCGGGCAGCGACAGTACATTCTTCAAAGTGTGCTCTCACTCAGGCGCATTTGCATGCATCAATGGTAAGATTAGGGCTTAACAGTTCCTACGGTCGGTGCAAATGTTTGACTTCTAATATAAAAGATTCTTGACGAATGGTATTATACGCAAATTTTACTGAACATGCATCTGCTATATTTTAAAATCCTTCATAACTGCTAGGCCCCAATGAAAGTAACTTCAATCGAGTCGCTTGCCGTGGGTGCATTGGATCATTTTCTCTCACATAGGTTGGCTATAAAATGCCGCAAGACAACAGGCATTGTAATAACACGCCAGTCTCAGAGCAATACTCAAAGAATGGGAGATCAATAAGCGCAACATAGCCACTACTGAGAGCGTCACTTCCACACTTGGCAGGCCTCGCCTCGATGTGCGTGCCGCTGTACCTCAGCGAAGTGGGAGAGACCGCCTCTCGTGGCACCCTCACCGTCACCAACGTCGTCTTCATCACAGGGGGCCAGTTTGTGGCCAGCCTCATCTGCGGGGCCTTCTCGGAGGTGGAGCAGGGGTGGAGGTGAGGCTCTGTGCGGGTGGAGCAGGGGTTGAGGTGAGGCTCTTTGTAGGGGGAGCAGGGGTGGAGGTGAGGCTTTGTGTGGCTGGAGCAGAGGTGGAGGTGAGGCTCTGTGTGGGTGGAGCGGGGGTGGAGGT